>CAJNOJ010000574.1:0-43645 GCA_905250025.1 Adineta ricciae | reverse complement strand
TTGGTCGAGTCGATGATGAAACTTCATATTCTGGTCGACGAAATTCTTGGATTTTAAAAGAATGTGTTGTTTGAGTTTGTGAACTTGGTAAATTAAATGTTACCCATCCTTCACCTAATTGGTGATATAAAATATACAAATAATTAAGAAAATATTTCAACTATGAAACTTACCTAAATTAACATTGTCAGGCAAAGTAAATTTGATATCGAATGCACCGTAACTATTCAATTCAACTTTAGATTCTTGAAGTTGTTGACCACGAGGATCATGAACTGTATAATCGATGACACCTTGTGCATAACTTGGTAGTTTAGCATCGCCTTTTACTGCCAAGTATCGAACGTATCCTTTGACATGCACCTCTTCTTTTGGTTTGTATAAACCTCGATCATTGAATACGTGCCAAACATAAGTATTCACATTTGAAGCATAAGAATAGATGTCGGGTAACATACATAAATCTTCGCCTTTTCGTGCTATCAACATTTTTCCTTGGTTGTTTTCCTCTGCAATATTCTGGAGGATGGTGCACAATCCTTGTTGATTTGTTTCACCTTTCTGATTTGATATGGAAACAGTTGCTTGTTGAACAGGCACACCAGTCATTAAGTCAGTTATCCACGTTGTAAATCGAACACTTGTGCCACCACGTGCTGATGAATGAAATACATCGATCGCTAATCGAGTACATTGTAACCAAGCCGATATGACCGGTTTTTCTTCCCATTTATTATGTGGATATTCATTCCAAGCTTTTTGTGTTGGTGTAATCAAAATTATTAGTTGACCAACACCTGATTCTTGTGCTAGATAGGATTTTAATGGAATTTTCATTTCTTTTGGTTCATCACGTTCGCAATTCGTTTGTATCGTTTCATTGACTAATTCTTTTCCCGGTAAATGAATATTCGCTATTCTTTTTCCATTTCCATATGAATAGGGTTGGAAACACGGTAACTCTTGTCGAAAATCTGTTGGTTCGACTCGATTAACACAAAGTGTTACTTCCGAATAATTATAAATCATAAGTGGATAAAATGGTTCATCTAATACGCCAGGATCCATGATAATCATACCTAGAACAAATGTCGCTGATTGAAAAGAAAGAATCCACAGTTGAACGCACCTGTAGCACCTGACAGATGACCTTGTGGTGGTGGTGAATCGTGTACATGAAACTGAATAGGTTGTGCAGCAAAATCGTGCTCTAATGTTTGACCGTGAATATCTTTTAATACATCTGGTTGAATGGTCAATGTGTAAACAGTATTTGGCTTGGAATTATTGTGTATAGTTATTTGTTGATTATTATATTCGATATGTTCAATACCTTAAATGAGACTTTATTTTCGGTACATCGATGAAGGATCGCAATTTACCTAGGCCAGTGACTTCTGGTTCAACTTTAAAGATCGATTTATTAATTGTCGAATGATCCAATGCGTTGTTGAATGTTACCCACCAGCTATCACCAGGATTAGTCGATGATTGGTATTGTTCGTTCTTATTCGGATACCAACCGATAATTTTCAGAGGCTCATATGTTTGAAAACTGTTTGACCATTCTGTTGTACTTTTTAATGGACCCTCAGCTGATGGACAACCTGCAGGTACTTTAACGAAATATTGTGTCGCTTTTGATAGATCGTTTTTGAATGTAAATGCAACAGATCTCCCATTGATTCCTTCATCGGAACGAAAAAATCCTTCCAATGCTTTTTCTCCTGCGGCTTCATCCAACAGTTCCAAATCATTGTTTGATATTTCACATCCGTTATCGCTGACTACGCGTAAATGTTTCAGGATCTGATTTTGGTCAATCTTTTGATCGAACAACAGACAACACGTCGGCTTTAATGTTGCGACTGTACCATATGGTGTGAATTGAACAACGCTTGGTGGCGTTGTAGCAAATTCGAATGAGAGTTCATCCGCTAATTTTCCTAAGGGAAAAAGAGAAAAATTCGAATTTGAGAAATTCTGTACAAGACTTACCACCGATTGCTGATACACATTTGTCTTTCTTGACCTGTAATGTGTACTTTGTTGCAAATGGTAAACGATGTTTCGCTTCAAATTGAACCGTTTTCGTACCTGTCCATCGCCATCGACCTTCGACATTCGGTGTCAATGATATACCAAGATTTTCTACATTCGTGTTTTCATCCAGTGTAGAGACGGCGATCATCGGTTGGTTGAACGTGATCGTAGCTGTTGCTAGTGGATAATTTATTTCAGTTTCAGTCGGAGAATATCGTTCGATAATGAGCGGACCTGCTTCTTGTTGAGCTAATTGTTTTAACTGTTCAGGATCGATATCAGCACACTCTTTACGATCTTCAGCAGGTGGCGGAAATGGTGCTTGGATAATTTGACCTGTTTTCGGTGCTTTAATTGATGCATCCCGTTTGAAAAATTCCTGTTTATCATCGGATTGTGTCACCAATTGAGAACTGGCTCGAGAAAACAACTGTTGTAATTGTTCCGAAGTCAAGTTCTCTTGTTGCGATTGTGAATCGTCCACCAACGATGATTCACCGGCATCAGTCGTAATTTGTTCATCAGCTTGATCAGCTTCACTGAGAGCGAAGGAGAACTTGAAGGGTTCGGATGGTTCATTTGCAACCGGTTGAATGGGACGTCGCATTATTCTTGGCATGTTAGAATGAAAATGAAGTAGAAAGGTAATTTTATCTAAAAGATAAATATTATGAATCAACCTGATTAATCAGTATGTATGAATAATTCTTTCTCAATCGTGCATTTTTATATGGCTAGAAAAAAAAAATCAAACGGGGTCCTATGTACATTTTTTTTGTTCGTAACAAGAAAAATGTCATCTACAATTAATGAAAGAAATTTCGTCTTGTTTTTTATACTGCAACAGGCATGAAAGCGATGATTGTAGGAGGCAAAAATAGCACAGAGAAAAACAAGCACAAAATGTATTACTTGTTTTTTTTATGAGTTTAATGAGATGTGCAATACTCGTTGTGCAAGTTGTTTTTCGCGTTCTATCTTAATGATTTTTATATCAACCTTTTCGATGAAAGTCCAATTAGAAAAATATTCAAGTAATTTCTCTTTCCATCGAAGAAGAAATACATGTTAAACTATGTTTCTAATCGCCGAAAGGTGTAAAACAAAGAAACAACTACAAAGGTTTCTGTGTCGATTATCGACGCGAGTCAGATCAATGGAATGTCAAACTTAATTCTCATGATCAAGTGTATTTTGTCGCTGAATTTGAATGCAAGTTTCGGTGATGAGAATTCAAAGTGTTGTGGATACTCGATATGAAGAATATTTGTCTATGCATATTGTTTTACATGCACGCTTAATGGAGCAAACGACGAAAGAAAAAACAACATACACTGGCTAATCGATGAATTTTTTCATATGAAAGTAAATATATCAAGCAGATGTCACTGAACATCAGACTCAGAACAACAATTCTTCGATATTGGTTATTTAATAAGAAATGCATGACATATCCGTCAGAGGTTGAAGAAAATCCCGTATCACATAATCGCAGTCAAATACTTTGCCTCGTTATGATTGGCAGAGAATATACTTTTTCTCCTTGTTGAGACTTCTATTGACTTACATCCCTCATACAGCGTGGTGGCCTAGATTTTATTTCAAGAGAACTATTGACAATGTAACACGCACTACGATGAATCAGCTTGATGACTATTTACACAAAAAAATATGTTTGACTTCATTTCGAAATGTTTTCGAGACGATTAAGTTGGTATAAAATCCAACACAGTATGGTATATAACCGAAAAATGAACATATATATTGAATTGCAGTATCCGCCTGGATTTGATCGGCACTTTTCATATTCGATTGAGTAATCTGAAGGTATAAATTAAACGCTGTTTGAGGATATGTGCACATGACATATACACAAATGTCGATCAATAAAATACGAACTAATTGATAATCTCTCGCATGAAATGATTGTATACTACGGCTTTTTCCCGTTCCCATCGTTAGTATGTCGGGAGCGACTAGCCGGAATCTCAGTTGGTGAACATTTCTGATCGCTAAAATGCCCAAACTTGCCAAAAGTGATGGAATCAGTATGCTTTTAATGACTGTATAGTAGCTGATAGCTGACAAATATATTGGCGACTGTGTATAACATATAAAAACATCTGGTGCCAGCTGGATGACGGACATGAGAAACCATGGATGACTGTGAAACAACAACCACAACAGTGTTACACAGACAATACTGATGTAAGCACGACGACAAGTACTTCGTTGTCTCGTCAAAGCATTTGGTGAAGTGACTAGGATACGATCGATAGAAGCCAGAATCAATAAACTTGGACTAAGAACATCCAGCGCGAAAGCTGTATACAAATTAAATCGACACAAGCCTAGTGTGCGTGTAACAACTGTCATGCCATATCCAATGGATAATACAGATGCTAATATGAGTGTAACAATCTGGACCAAATTAGAAATATGAAACGCTGTCATATAGATCGAACATGGATTTTTCCGGAGAATCTTTTTGTTGAACACTATGCAACTGAGAGAAGAGCCAACCAAACCTAAAACTAACATGACGGATCCGGGATATTGAAAGAGATACTTGTAGGTTAGTTGTAATGAGTTTATGTAGTCGGTAGTTGTTGATTGTGAAGACATGGAGAAGAAGAGACTGTCGGTGGTAAATACGAAGAATAAATGTAAAGTAGAAATAACTTTCACAACTTTCTTTATAATCCGCCTTTACTCTATATTTCAAAGAGAGAGAGAGGGTGTAAAGGAAATTCCATTTTGAGCGATCTATTCCGGAGATGTCTCTTCCTTGCATTCATTATGGTGTATTTATAATTATCGTATGTTGGTTTCATCGATTTATACATGTCAATTCACATATAGGGCACCGGTTCTTGACGAGCGTTTTCTTCTGATAAATGACATGAATGAATAGATCGTAATTTCGGAAAGAGATGAAAGTTGAGTGCAATATCAATATTATGCTATTTTTGTAAAATTTTCAGGCCAAACAAAGACACGATAATCAGCTAAAGAAAACGCTCATGGTATTAATATCACACACGGAAACTGTGAAACGAGAGGTAATTGTCTATTATTGAGAGACTCGAAAGGCATCCACAGTAAAGTTCTTCATTCCTAACAAAGGATAGTATATTTGAAAGTCATCAATATTCTAAGTAACTTTCGAGTTCATTATATTACACTTCGTTCATCTGAAGATGTTGATAAGTTTCTTGGAAGCCTGAAGCTAAAAATTAACGTCACGTTAGCAAAAGGATGACATACAATTGTTTTACCTGCGGATAGATATTTCGAAAAGTAGCAGTGTGATTTTGAGGTTATATTGAGTGTTAAATTTTCAGTAGAAACTTAGATACATGCATCTATTATTAAATATATCATTGGAAGTATAGCGATTTGTTCATACAGAATATTTATTTGCAAAAATGAACATTATTCGCTTCTTTTCGAAATATTTTCGACAAAATCAGCTCGGTGTAAAACTCAACACAGCATGGAATAAAAGCCAGAAAGGCGTATACACTAATGTGGGATGAGAAAAACACGGACCAGTTGACGATCCTTCAAATGGAACGATCGTGTACTACGATGACTACCTGTAGTCGTTTCCAGTGTGTCAGGATGGACTGCGCGATGTCTCGTTCGATGAATATTTCTTACAGATAAAACTTCTAGACCTGCGACAAGCGATGAGATTCAAATACTTTTAATAACCAAATAATAGACATGAGCAACCATAGATGAATATGAAATGACACCCATACTATTGTCATGCAAACAATGCTGATACAAGCTAGACGACAAGTACTGCGTTGTCTCGTCAAAGCATTTGGTGAAGTGACTCGAATGTGATCGATAGAAACCAGAATCAATAGACTTGGACTAAGAGCATTCAAGGCAAAATCCATGTACAAAGAAAATCGATGAACACCCGATGTACTTCTGATGAATATCACACCATAGCCAATGGATAGTACGGATGGCAGCATGAATGTAGATTGAACACGTTTTTTTTCGCAAAGAGACTTTCTATTGAAGACTATGCAGCTAAAGATACAACCAACCGAACCTAAAACTACGAAGATGGATCCAGAATATTGAAAGAGATACTTGTAAATTAATTTCCGACTGTGAAATCGATGCATCTGCTTGTGCACTTTTAAATCACTGTGACTTGCTCAACGAAAGTAGCCAAGTACTTTTACATGCCTATCTCTTCTATATCTGCCACAATTACCGCCTGTTTTCTTTTCATCTTCCGTTCATGTCATTATAGTATCTTAATCGATAATCACACTTTCTATTGGAAGTAAGCGGTTCAGAAGAACTAGCCTACAAATATAATTTTGATGGATCGTGAAGTTCACACTGTATTTAAACGTATAATTTCGTATTTCTGCTTTGGAACAAATAGTTTCATTTTGGAATCACATGAGAAACGTTGTATGTGATAGAACTATCCAAAACATCCTCAAGCGTGCACTGAATTATACTTCTTTGAGTAAGAGATTTGTAACCTTATCTCGGAAGAATATTGAACTCCTGCTATTAGTTTTGATGGAATGATAGTTGATTTTTGCCCGGTGTCCTATTTATTCTTTCTTTTCTTGTGACGTCGTTTACGTTCGTAACCGACAGACAAACATTGAACTTTGCAATCGTTGGAAACTCAATTACGATTGCATGCTATATTCTTATTTGATCAAACTAAGTAGAACAAAGAAGCCGGGATGTGAACATAGGCAAAGAATATTTACTTTATTCTTGAAAGAAGCGTCAAATGTGAAAGATGCTATCGATTTGTCTCTTAACACTAGCTATGTTCTATCAAATATCGTGCGAACAAATGGGATGCATATCGAATGTGACATTCGTATCGCTAGATAGGAAAATAATCGAGTTTAATCGAACCTTCGATGAGTGTGCATGCTATCAATTGCAATCCAATTTCTCTGGTTTCAATTACTTTATGCAAAACCAAACATGTGAACTGTTTGGAAATTTTTCTACTGGGTTTGTTTTCTTGCAAAGTTTCCAAAGTCAATTTTGTTTTGTCAATCAACCAAATGCTACTTTGGGTAGCACGACGTTGACAACAATGGCTAGCTCAATGGTCACATCTGTGCAAGCATCGATTTACTCACGCTGGAATTCAACTGGTATCACTGTCGCGAACGGTAATGGAAACACCAGCGTCCTCAATCCTTATGGCGTCTTTGTCGATGATCAATATAATATATATATCGCAGAGAAGGGCAACAGTCGAGTTTCTATATGGCCTCCTAATCCTAATGGCTTAGCGTCTGCAGCTATTTTTAAAACTGCTAGTGGACAACTCAATGCTCCGCCTAGTTTATACGTGGATAGTAATACAGGTGATATATACGTAGCAGATGAATCAAACCATCGAGTGGTACGCTTCCCGAATGGATCAACAATAGGTCGCAATGTGACGAGCTTTTTATTGAATACTTCACCAACCGTGTCGGGTATCTATTTGGATCCGAATGGAACTATTTTTATTACAGATACAGGAGGAAATCGTATATATAATTGGTTCACTAATCACAGTGCTGTTGGTGGAAATGGGGCAGGCGCTAATACCAATCAATTAAATTCGCCGAAACGCTTTTTTATTGACAAGAACTATACATTTTATGTTGTCGATTCAACGAATAATCGAGTACAAAGATGGCTTCGTGGAGCAACGTCCGGAGATACAGTAGCCGGCGGTTATGGATCAGGTACAAATGCAAGTCAATTAAATGGACCTCTAGCTGTTGTGGTCGACAGTCAGGGAAATGTGCTCGTCTGTGATTCAACCAACAATCGAGTTCAAATGTGGAGGCCAGGCTGGACTTTAGGTATAACTGTTGCAGGTAATGCAAATGGTTCGGCAGGTTCAGGCTCTATAGGATTAAATGCACCTAAAGGAATTGCCATTGACAAAAGTGATAATTTTTATGTGGTTGATACTAACAATCTTCGAATACAAAAATTTTCTATTTTATAATACTTTATTGGTGTTCGAACAGTTTTTAATTCGTAGTTTCTCTAAATCATCATTAGATTATACAGGCCAGTTTCCATTCTTCTCACAAACGTTCTTCTTCACCATCAATAATATTATAACCACTGTTGACAACACTTGTTTCCAATGAAATATCGGCAAATCGTTCTGTGACAATTTTTAACTACTCAATAACATTATGTTGTAAAATTTTTTGTTCACCTTGATATTTTGTAAACATCGATTGATATTCAATTTCATCATAACAAATAACTTCAATGCTGTGAAACATGTATGGATCTCCTGTTCTAACTGCGACAATCTCCAAGATACCTGGCCAACGGTGAATATTTTTTTGAAGGATACTAAGATGATTGTAAGAGGTAAACACTATCGTATTATTCGATCGATCATCCGACAAATGGCATGTCATTCTAATATCTGAAATACCAACTTCTTTGAGAAAATTATAGATAGCCGAGTCATCTTTGATTACTTTAATTCCTACTGCTCAACAATTCTGAGCCATATAACTCAGTATGAATGAAAGTTCTTTTGTTCTTCTTCTCTAGTCTTGGTTAGTCAATATTGTCTTAATTCCTGCTTTTTTTTGTTTTCTAAGTACACTTTATTTAACACAAGTATAGAAAAATTATTTCTCGTTTAGTTAGTTATAGTAGTGTCACAATACTCTCCGTGTCAGCAGATGATCGATTCGATTGTGCATCCGAAGATTTGGAGTGTATACCCCATTGCATTGTGTAACGTTTTACTAAATCCCGTTGTAAATATAGTACATTATGTATCCGATTGTACTGAGTAGATGTCAGTAGAATCTGGATTNCCGTCTCCATTCTTCAAATAAAAAAATCGTTAGCGGATGTTTTCTTCCTAGACTCTATCACGGAGCAATGACCCTGGACTATGTTCAGGCATTCAAGCACTCCTATGTAGCCCATCACAAAGCGACGTCTACCTTAGATATAATGAGCAGAGAACCGGTTAGAGTTAAAGAATGCTCCTTCACTCTCTGAAAACCGACAAATACGAAACAATTCTGTTATTAACTATGATTTCTAACCGACCGAAAACAAACTACTATGGCATATTGTTCTTTCTTCACAAAAGCACCGAATCACAAACAGGAAGCTCGAAACTAACAAATAAGCCTGGTAAACACAGCAAGAGTGATTCCGCACAAACATATATTCGACATAACTAGTGCTTTCGAACCTCTTATCGCAAAATCCGCAATACCTAAACTTCCCCATCATATTTTCTCACTCTTCCAATTTTTACACTTGTTTTCTATTATTTTTTACTTCACAGTATGCAACAGCATGTACTTCGGATCGCTCCCTTTTCCCACTGGTTCTAGTCCGGCATCAGTTGCGATCGCTGATGTTAACAATGACGCAAAACCTGATCTAGTTACAGCAAATTCTAATCCCGGCACAGTTAGTATTCTTCTCAATACAGGTAATAGCACATTTGGTTCTCCGACTACCTATACAACTGGCGGCTACCCATACACAGTTGCAATCGTCGATGTTAACAATGATTCCAAACCAGATATAGTTACGGCAAATTACGGTGACAGCACAGTTAGTGTTCTTCTCAATACAGGTAATGGCACATTTTCGTCTAAGACTACCTATACAACCGGCAGTTATCCATACTCAGTTGCGGTCGTCGATGTTAACAATGATTCCAAACCTGATATAGTTACGGCAAATAGAGGTGGAAGCACAGTTAGTGTTCTTCTGAATACAGGCAATGGCACATTTCCTTCTCAGACTCCCTATACAACTGGCAGTTCTCCATACTCAGTTGCGGTCGTCGATGTTAACAATGACGCAAAACCTGATATAGTTACAGCAAATTACGGTGACGCCACAGTTAGTGTTCTTCTCAATACAGGTAGTGGCACATTCCGTTCTCAGACTATCTATACAACTGGCAGTAATCCAAGCTCAGTTGCAGTCGTCGATGTTAATAATGACGCGAAACCTGATCTAGTTACAGCAAATTCTGGTGTAAACACAGTTAGTGTTCTTCTCAATACAGGCAATGGCACTTTCCGTTCTCAGACTAACTATACAACTGGCAGTACTCCAAACTCAGTTGCAGTCGTCGATGTTAATAATGACGCGAAACCTGATATAGTTACAGCAAATTCTGGTGTAAACACAGTTAGTGTTCTTCTCAATACAGGTAATGGAACTTTCCGTTCTCAGACTACCTATACAACTGGCCGTAATCCAAGCTCAGCTGCAGTCGCAGATGTTGATAATGACGCGAAACCTGATATAGTTACGGCAAATTACGGTGACGGCACAGTTAGTGTTCTCCTCAATACAGGTAGTGGCACATTTCCTTCTCCGACTGCCTATACAACTGGCAGTAATCCAAGCTCAGTTGTAGTCGTCGATGTTAACAATGATGCGAAACCTGATCTAGTTACAGCAAATTCTGGTGTAAACACAGTTAGTATTCTTCTCAATACAGGTAATGGAACTTTCCGTTCTCAGACTAACTATACAACTGGCAGTAATCCATACTCAGTTGCGGTCGTCGATGTTAACAATGATTCAAAACCTGATCTAGTTACAGCAAATTACGGTGACAGCACAGTTAGTGTTCTTCTCAATACAGGTAATGGCACTTTCCGTTCTCAGACTACCTATACAACTGGCAGTAATCCATACTCAGTCGCGGTCGTCGATGTTAACAATGATTCCAAACCTGATATAGTTACGGCAAATAGAGGTGGAAGCACAGTTAGTGTTCTTCTGAATACAGGCAGTGGCACATTTCCTTCTCAGACTCCCTATACAACTGGCAGTTCTCCATACTCAGTTGCGGTCGTCGATGTTAACAATGACGCAAAACCTGATCTAGTTACAGCAAATTTCGGTGACAGCACAGTTAGTGTTTTTCTGAATTCAGGTAGTGGCACTTTCCGTTCTCAGATTATCTATACAACTGGCAGTAATCCATACTCAGTTGTGGTCGTCGATGTTAACAATGATTCCAAACCTGATATAGTTACAGCAAATTCTGGTGTAAACACAGTTAGTGTTCTTCTCAATACAGGTAATGGCACTTTCCGTTCTCAGACTAACTATACAACTGGCCGTAATCCATACTCAGTCGCGGTCGTAGATGTTAACAACGATGCGAAACCTGATCTAGTTACATCAAATTACGCTGATGCCACAGTTAGTGTTCTCCTCAATACAGGTAGTGGCACATTTCCTTCTCAGACTATCTATATAACTGGCAGTCATATATACTCAGTTGTAGTCGTTGATGTTAACAATGATTCGACACCTGATATAGTTACGGCAAATTACGATACAGGCACTGTGGGTATTTTGTTTCATTGCTAAAACTTAACAAGAAATCATTCATTGTTTGTGGAAGAAGCATGCCTTAAATTGATTCCATTGACTGATATTCTCCAGTATTCATATTCTCGCGCTCGCTTTTCAATTATTTGTTTAACTATTGACCATTTCCTAAAACTTTTATCTGAATAAAATACTCGAAGTAATAATGACGTCAGTAACCTTTTAGAAGAATAATAAGAGTAGGTAGTACGTCACTTGTCAAAAGAGCGTTGTACTTCAGTTTGGTTTTGTGGAAAAGATAGAGAAAGTTGATTTATGTAAGGATAGTGTAATAGATGCTAAATGCTAGTAAAAAGAAGTTCATACGTCGGCATTTTTATGCAATGATAAGAATAGTAAGGAATAGAATAGAAGAAAAAGGAATTTTGTATGGTATGTGTTCCTACTCTTGTGTTCATCACAAAAAAGAAAAATTGCATTGAGCCAGAGCGGGCGGATGAAACACTCTGTAAAAGCTTAAATTTACATTCTTTTCAAGTTTCGCAGACATAATGCAATATACTGGATGTCTCATAAGCGCGTATAGAAAGTTTTCATTAATATTTTCTATACGACACAAGCAATTAAATTAACTTTTTCATAAAATGATAGTGTATTCTCTTAAGTTTTATTTCATATATTTTGGTTTATAACAAATGCTCAAAATGATCAGCATCACTCTCAATACATAAATGCATCCTTTTCAGAATATTGAAAAAAAGCTTTCAGCGTAATTCGTATGGAATTAAAATGTGAAACACGACGCAACTATCATTCCAAAATAATGAATTTGATCTATAAGAGACGTAATTCCTTTTTCTGAAAGAAAGGGTTATAGCGTCATAGATCTGGTCGTTGAAATGCGAAAAGTTTGCTTGCTTGTTTGCATAATCCAATCAGCTTGCAGCATTCAATAAATGAATGAAAACTTAACCATGATCATTAGCAAACGATTGATGAAAGGTTTTCGGGGCCGAGGATCACGAATCCGTGATCAGTTTTTCCAAAGAACTTTTTGTTTCCTTTTTGTGTACTCAAAAAGTGAGTACACTATAGAATCGGTCAGTATGTCCGTCCGGCCGTCCGACCTTTAATCCAATTTGCATGAAATTTGATACATAGCATTATCTTGTAAATGCCTCGGTCGAGTTCGAAGATGAGCCTGATCGGCTGTACTCTTGCTGACTTTTGGTAAAGTTTTCTCTAATTCCTATATGAAAAACTTGAAGATTTGCGTGTTTATCCGCTTGTTCGCTTTGCATTCACTTTTCGTATCAGCTATGACCACGAAACCTTCTGTACTGTTTCTTTGGATCCAGAAAAATGCTGATTGGCCAGTGAAGGGGTAGGCCTGGGTGACCTGGGTGAGATCTGGGTGGAATTTCACCCAAGCGATTTTGCATCAGAAAAAGCCATGAAATCTTTCATAGAGCTTCTGTGAATGTAGGGAAACATCGAAAGAGATTTAGTGAACCAGTAATGAGGGTGGGTAAGGATGGCGTGGGTGGAATCTCACCCAAGTGGTTCCATAACTGAAAAGGTCGCGAAACTTTGCAGGCTGTCTCCATATGTCTAGAAAGCGGCAAGTTACTGTTCGCATACTAGTGAGGATGATAGGTGTTGACGACATGGGTGGGTGAGGGTGAAATTTCACCCACGCTATTTCGTGTCAAGACTGTACGCCAAACCCTCCGTACTACTTTTGTGGGCATGTGGAACGGTAGATGGATAGTTAGGAAGCCCGCAACGATATGGATAAGTTTGGCGTCGGTGAGTTATGATCCAAGTGATCCTATGGCAGATAAGGTTGTCAAACTTTGCATGCTGGATTTTGTGTACTCAAAAAGTGAGTATACTATAGAATGGGTCAGTAGGCCCGTCTGGGCGTTAATCAGATAACTCCTGAAAGAATAATCCGATTTTCATGAAATTTAGTACATAGCCATATATTCTCAATGTCGCAGACGAGTTCGATGATGAGCCCGATCGACTGTAATACTTCTAACTGAAAAAATAATTCTCAGATTCTTGTGTGCCATCTGATACACTTTTTGAAGTACACACAACTTTCGGATAAACTATTCGACAGTTGTAAGTTCATTTCAGCAGAATATTCATCGCGATTGTTAGTAACACATTGTCGACTGAAATCTCCAACAGCTGCGCTTAAAAGACATGATGGTTCTTCTTTGGAACATTGAAGCCGATGTTTTTGAATCGATGAACAGTTCATAGTTATATTCGGAGAGCTGACCATATTAAAGACATATGGTTCGTCGCCGTTTACTTCACAGTTCATCTCTCCATCAGCTACACATCGCGGAGAGATTGAATAAAAAAACGATTTGTATAAACCTTTCCAACAGTTTTCATCGTAATGCAACAAATGAGTTCAAAGTGGCGGCACCGTAGTCGATAAATCTTAGATCTTGAACCGAAACTTGAAATGCATTGCATTTAACACTTCCAAAATATGAGAAATTATTCGGCCGTCGATTTTCATACAGATAATCCAATATCTATAAATGTTTTCACATATGGAGCCAGTACACCTTCTATAGGATACTCAACATAACTGCCAATACTTGTACAATTATAGTGTATGATAATATTTCGACAATTTTGTCCGTTGCAAGGACAGTCGAGTCTTCGATCATTGGTTAAAGCGCATTTAATAAAAAATAAACATATCGCGCTTGTATTATTACCTCCTAGTCGATAATAGAGCGTACAGTGGCCGCTTTTCACTGTCCACACTACTGGCCCAGCGTTACCTAATTCACAATAAAATTTCTCTCTCAAAAACTAAGACAATGCTCATTTTCAACTAATTGGCTATACAGCACAGCTACATCTGGATAAAATTCACCATCACCACAAAAAAACGGCTATTCCAGTACGAACAATTGAAATCGCGAGTTTGAATGTACAGTTGATAAATTGAATAGAAACGTTTCCTAAGACTCTATCTTGTTCATCGGTTCGATTCTTACAGTCAATATTACCATCAAGAAAGAATTCCTCATCAATACATTGTTGTTTACCATCACATATATTTCTCCAATCAAGACATAATAAACCAGAATCACATGCCAAAGTTTTCTAACATATTTGATTTCCTATATATTGACTTCAAAAATTATGAATTCTCTTTACGCTAAATTGATGTTGAATGGTTTCTTCAAAAGTTGAATTATTCATAAAATTTACCAAATGTACCAACTTTTGTGCAATTATATAAAAACATATTTTTACCATCATCAGACGTGTGATGACTCAAACTAAACAGCAATCTTAATGAATGCTTAACTTTGCAGAGAATCCTTTTCTTACCTATTCAAATACATTGCATAAGAATCCGCTAATGCAATTCCTGAATTCTCATATAAAACGTCTTTAGACTTGCGTAAGGAATGCAATCATAAGAATCTGTTTTCCCCTGATCATTTGTTTGATAGATGAAAACAAATGTGAAGTATTGTCGAATCAAGCAGTAAAGTGTAACAAGATAACGTTGACCACAAATCATATTTCCCAGTTATTAAAAAGATTACAACAAGATTTGATAAAGATCGAGTAAATATTAGACAATATTTATCTACTGTTTTTATTGATCAATATACTGTTAATAAAGGTTTATAAAGAAAGAAGTCAAGTTAATTGTATAGGATTAAAAGATTCTGTTTAAAGGGCTAACTACGTGAAAAGAAATGTTCTCAATTAATAATAGCTTTTTCTGTTGCTGATCGACCGAAATTTTCTGGTGAATACATTTCTTCTGCTTTTGCTGGTGGCATGATAAATGTTCCAGCACATGTTGCACGCATAATGTAACTCCATTGATAAACACCGGGCCATAATAATGATCGAAATGCTTCAGCACGTTCATCACGTAAGTTTTCATGTTCAGTCCAACCGAGAATATAATTTGAATAATATCTACTTGGATCTGATCTTGTTACAGATGATTCTGTATCACCGGTTATTGTACCTTTCAATTGAGTATTCAATGCTTCACATCCAGCTGGTAAATAATCCACTAATGCAATGTGATATCGTCGTTGTGTTGTTGCCATTGTTAATACAACTTTAACTTTCTCACCTAATTTGAATTTCCATGTGTTATCTTCTTGTTTTTGAACATGTGATGGATCATCAACACCTACGTAAGTACGTTCAATCTTAAAACCATAATTGGCAGCATTTAATTGTAAACTTGAGGGTGCATAATTCAATGCAATACGATAATATAATCGACCTGAACCATCTTTCTGCATGATTAGATTCTTATCATTTGATTGAGAAAGAACAACTTTCATTGGAATATCGACTGTCGTTGTGTTTGTTGTTCGACCTTTGTATTGATGTTGACCACAATAATCATTATCAAGCCAAATCTTTGCAACGAAATCTGGTGTATCTTTTTCTTTGATATGAAAATATTTGTCTAATGCAATCAAAACGAAACAATTTTCCTGTGTCGATTTCCATGCACCTTTGACTTTATGTGCTTGGAGACCTTTGCATATTTTTGTACAAAGTGTTGATTGTGGATCGATGTGCAATAATGCTTCCAACAGAATGGCATCTGTTCGTTGATTCGAATGCAACATAACTGATTGACCATCATCACCATACGATGTGATGAAATTGGCTGTTTCAGCAGTTTCACTCACTTTTCCTTTAAGATGTTTATAAATCGAATCAATCAATGCAGTTGCTTGCTTATTTTGTTCGGTTGATAATGCAACTAAAAGCCAACCTAATGCTTCTAAACTAAGTTTTTTAAGACCACTTCGTTCGAATAGTTTCACAGCTTCATCGGCGACATTTTGTCCATTTTTTGCGCGTACATACAATGCATAACTCATCAAACTGAATTTAGTCGCTTCACTCCAATATTTTGTGTATGACAATTCATTTATTTCCGATTCAATATGACTTAAATATTGAAGAGCATTGCTCAACATATTTGCATCGACATCACATACCTTTACAAGAAAATTATAGTTCTATTTCGAAATTATGTGCTGTTCTTTACCTGTTTTTTCGTGACGACAACTAAACAATGAGCGACGTGTATGCTGACAAATGGATCGGCAAAACGATCAATTCGATTTGTCCAATAATCAAATCCACCATTTGGATATTGACGACCTTTCAATGTGTTCATATCGGATTGTAATTTTGTTGCTATTTCAGTTGTTTGTGGTAAATCTTTGCATTGAAATGCTTGTAGAACATCCCACAATGCATGCACACCCAATAGTCTTGAACTCAATTGTTCTGTACATTCGTATGGATATGTATACAATGAAATAATGGCATCTGTTAATGATGCTAATGCTGTTGAACTTGTTGAAACTGATAATTCACCGAATTGTGGAATTACATTTTCGGGTGTTTTGATCGGTTGAAAAACAACGTTTTCTTCGCTGACATCACCATACGTTGCAAATGCTTCTGATGTTGCCGGTGTAAAAACGGGTACACTTAATTCAATAGCATCACCGAATGGCGCTTGATTCTCACTCGGAATTGTACTAACAATGAATTGAAAACGTGCAGTGCCTGCATCGACTGTTGACAGGGGAAATACGACAGCTGCTCGTTTATTCGGTTTCAGTTGAACAGCATAACCAGCAAATTGTTGGTTGGTTTCTGACGTAATTAGTTTGGCATTGGCTGCTTTTAGACCAGCATGTAATGATAATAGTTGATCAGTTTGATTTTGTAGAACAACTGAAAATTTAGCTGTATCACCATAGTTGAGAAATCGTGGTGGTGAAGGACGTATCATAACTGGCAATTGTACAGTAAATGCCATTTCACCTAAACCATACTGTTGTTCATTTGTTGCAATAGCCCATACACGATAACGCGTGAGATTATCAGGTAGTTTAAAGTCGAATGAAACATGTCCTGATGAGTCTGTGGATGCTGACGGTACCCAACATGCCAATGGATTGAAATTTGATCGAACTGCTATTGATTGGTCAGCAACACCACCACCACCGCCGCCGCGACTGCTGCAACGATCCATACAACAACACGCCATCGGTGCCGCATAGCAGCAATGCTTCATCATACATGATTCTGCAACCATACCTCGACTCATACTTTGTTGCATTTGCTTTTTGAATTGTTGTATATCTTGCATATTGAATAATAAACAACGGTCTCTGCCATGCTGCTGTGAAATAGCTGTTGATCGATTTGGATAGAATACGTCTAATGGACTCGATAATTTGTAATCGGTTAGTGACAAAATCGCTTCGTCAACGACAACCAGACAAACTTCAACTGTGTTTGTGGGTGTTTTACCTCCGAATTGTGTGATGTCGACATCAATATGAATAGTTGATGATGGAGTAAAAGTTTTCTGTTCATCTTTTGTATTCACTGAAACATTTAATTTGTAGACATCTCGGGAAACTTCCAATGCAACCGAACCAACAGCAATAGCTGGACGATTAGGTCCTTCGGATTCTTCTGTATCTCTTGGAAGTGAGCCTGTTAATTCAACGTTTGCGGTAAATCCTGGAATCCAATCTTGTGATATTTGAAATTCAACTGTTGCCGAATCTCTTCCAGATTCGACTTGAAATTGTACTGGTTGTGAAACTTCACCTTCACAATCGAATAAGACTAGACCAGCAGCCGGACTAAATGGTGCTAAGACTAGTAATTCGCATTTGTCACCTGCTTGGTAATTTGTTGCATTGGGTATAATCGTCAAGGTGTCTGTTGGAATATATTCAACTTTTTGTTGTTGAAGTTCTTTTCCAGCACCACCAGTAACATAGAGGTTCTCATAGAAGCTCATTGCTGACCGTCCTTGTTCATCCTTGACAGTAAACGTGATGTTGTATTGACCACCTAGTTTTGGTGTAAATTCTATAGTAATAGCATCTTTGTTGGAACTGACATTTGTAATTTGTTGTTCATCTTTGATTTCTTCATAAATGGTTAGACCACTTGCATCTTCTTTTCTTTCTTTTCCGGTACCGACAATTTTACATTCAACGGAAACATTATCAATTAAATTTCCATCGATATCTGTAACAATAACTTTGCTCTGTATGGGTTGATCTTTTTTACCATAATTCGTTGTCATTTGAAATCCAACATAGTATGTCGATGGATGAATAAGAAATTGTGTTTGTGTTTCTTGTGTTTGATTATTCAAATCCGTAATTGCTGCTAATGCACGAACCATCGTTGGTCTTGGTTCAGTTTCAATGCCATGATACGTGATTTTCACTTCATGTGCACCTCGACTATCGGTTTTACCATAGAAGTATTGTGCGGGATACCTTATTTTCTTGTCATCGTTATTACCAAACCAACAGAAGAATGGTCGAGCTCTACCAAACGTATAGTCAGATCGATTCGGTGGTGTAAATGTTGTTGTTTCAGCACTGACGTTCCATTGAACATTGGCGTCACTTAAGAAACCTCCAGCAAACAATTTTCCTTGACAACTTGCAATGACGTATTGATCATTAGTTGGATGAGAATAATGAACTGTTGTTGGTCGAGTCGATGATGAAACTTCATATTCTGGTCGACGAAATTCTTGGATTTTAAAAGAATGTGTTGTTTGAGTTTGTGAACTTGGTAAATTAAATGTTACCCATCCTTCACCTAATTGATGACATGAAATATGCAAATAATTAAGAAAATATTTCAAATATGAAACCTACCTAAATTAATATTGTCAGGCAAAGTAAATTTGATATCGAATGCACCGTAATTATTCAATTCAACTTTGGATTCTTGAAGTTGTTGACCACGAGGATCATGAACCGTATAATCGATAACACCTTGTGCATAAGTTGGTAGTTTAGCATCGCCTTTCACTGCCAAGTATCGAACATATCCTTTGATATGCACTTCTTCTTTTGGTTTGTATAATCCTCGATCATTGAATACGTGCCAAACATAAGTATTCACATTTGAAGCATAAGAATAGATGTCGGGTAACATACATAAATCTTCACCTTTTTGTGCTATCAACATTTTTCCTTGGTTGTTTTCCTCCGCAATATTCTGGAGGATGGTGCACAATCCTTGTTGATTTGTTTCACCTTTCTGATTTGATATGGAAACAGTTGCTTGTTGAACAGGCACACCAGTCATTAAGTCGGTTATCCACGTTGTGAATCGAACACTTGTGCCACCACGTGCTGATGAATGAAACACATCGATCGCTAATCGAGTACATTGTAACCAAGCCGATATGACCGGTTTTTCTTCCCATTCATTATGTGGATATTCATTCCAAGCTTTTTGTGTTGGTGTGATCAAAATGATTAGTTGACCAACACCTGATTCTTGTGCTAGATAAGATTTTAATGGAATTTTCATTTCTTTTGGTTCATCACGTTCGCAATTCGTTTGTATTGTTTCATTGACTAATTCTTTTCCGGGTAAATGAATATTTGCTACTTGTTTTCCATCTTCATATGAATAGGGTTGGAAACACGGTAACTCTTGTCGATAATCTGTTGGTTCGACTCGATTAACACGAAGTGTTACTTCCGAATAATTATAAATCATAAGTGGATAAAATGGGTCATCTAATACACCAGGATCCATGATAATCATACCTAGAACAAATGTCGCTTATTGAAAAGAGAGAAAGAATGAATAGTTGAACGCACCTGTAGCGCCTGCTAGATGACCTTGTGGTGGTGGTGAATCGTGTACATGAAACTCAATAGGTTGTGCAGCAAAATCATGCTCTAATGTTTGACCGTGAATGTCTTTTAAGACATCTGGTTGAATGGTCAATGTGTAAACAGTATTTGGCTTGGAATTATTATGTATAGTTATTTGTTGATCATTATACTCGACATGTTCAATACCTTAAATGAGACTTTATTTTCGGTACATGGATGAAGGATCGCAATTTACCTAGACCAGTGACTTCTGGTTCAACTTTAAAGATCGATTTATTAATTGTTGAATGATCCAATGAGTTGTTGAATGTTACTGACCAGCTATTACCAGGGTTAGTCGATGATTGGTATTGTTCGTTCTTATTCGGATACCAAGCAGTAATTTTCAGAGGCTCATATGTTTGAAAACTGTTTGACCATTCTGTTGTACTTTTTAATGGACCCTCAGCTGATGGACAGCCTGCAGGTACTTTAACAAAATATTGTGTCGCTTTTGATAGATCATTTTTGAATGTAAATGTAACAGATCTCCCACTGATTCCTTCATCGGAAAGAAAAAATCCTTCCAGTGCTTTTTTTCCTGCGGCTTCGTCCAACAATTCCAAATCATTGTTTGCTATTTCACATTCATCATTGCTGACTACGCGTAAATGTTGCAGGATTTGATTTTGGTCAATCTTTTGATCGAATAATAAACAACACGTCGGCTTTAATGTTGCGACTGTACCATATGGTGTGAATTGAACAACACTTGGTGGCGTTGTAGCAAATTCGAATGAGAGTTCATCCGCTAATTTTCCTAAGAGAGAAAAAGAGAACAATTCGAATGTGAGGAATTCTTTAGAAGACTTACCACCGATTGCTGATACACATTTGTCTTTCTTGACCTGTAATGTGTACTTTGTTGCAAATGGTAAACGATGTTTCGCTTCAAATTGAACCGTTTTCGTACCTGTCCATCGCCATCGACCTTCGACATTCGGTGTCAATGATATACCAAGATTTTCTACATTCGCGTTTTCATCCAGTGTAGAGACGGCGATCATCGGCTGATTGAACGTGATCGTAGCTGTTGCTAGTGAATAATTTATTTCAGTTTCAGTCGGAGAATATCGTTCGATAATGAGCGGACCTGCTTCTTGTTGAGCTAATTGTTTTAATTGTTCAGGATCGATATCACCGCACTCTTTACGATCTTCAGCAGGTGGCGGAAATGGTGCTTGGATGATCTGACCTGTTTTCGGTGCTTTAATTGATGCATCACGTTTGAAAAATTCCTGTTGATCATCGGATTGTGTCACCAATTGAGAACTGGCTCGAGAAAACAACTGTTGTAATTGTTCCGAATTCAAGTTCTGTTGTTGCGATTGTGAATCGTCCGCCAACGGTGATTCACCGGCATTAGTCGTAATTTGTTCATCAGCTTGATCTGCTTCACTGAGAGCGAAGGAGAACTTGGAAGGTTCGGATGGTTTATATGCAACCGGTGGAATGGGACGTCGCATTATTCTTGGCATGTTCGAATAAAAATGAAGTAGAAAGGTAATTTTATCTAAAAGATAAATATTATGAATCACGCTGATTAATCAGTATGTATGAATAATTCTTTCTCATTCGCTCATTTTTATATCGGTAGAAAAAAATCAATTGGGGTCCTATGTACATTTTTTGTTCGTAACAAGAAAAATGTCATCTACAATTAATGAAAGAAATTTCGTCTTGTTTTTATACTGCAACAGGCATGAAAGCGGTGATTGGAGGAGGCAAAAATAGCACAGAAAAAAACAAGCACAAAATGTATTACTTGTTGTTTTTTATGAGTTTAATGAGATGTGCAATATTCGTTGTGCAAGTTGTTTTTCTCGTTCTATTCTAATGGTTTTTATACCAACCTTTTCGATGAAAGTCCAATTAGAAAAATACTGAAGTGCTTTCTCTTTCCATCGAAGAAGAAATACATGTTAAACTATGTTTCTAATTGCTGTAAGGTATAAAACAAAGAAACCACTACATAGGTTTCTGTGTCGATTATCGACGCGAGTCAGATCAATCGAATGTCAAACTTAATTCTTATGATCAAGTGTATGTTGTCGCTGAGACTTCGAAGTGTTGTGGATACTTGATATGAAGAATATTTGTGTACGCATATTGTTTTACATGCACGCTTAATGGAGTAAACGACGAAGGAAAAAGAAAAACATACACTGGCTAATCGATGAATTTTTTCATATGAAAGTAAATGTATCAAGCAGATGTCACTGAAAGTCAAACTCAGAGCAACAATTCTTTTATCCAAAAAGAAATGCATGACATCCGTCAGACGTTGAAGAAAATTCCGTCTCACATAATCGCAGTCAAACACTTAACCTCGTTGTGATCGGCGGAGAATATACTTTTTCTTCTTGCTGAGACTTCTATTGACGTACACCCCTCATACAGTGTGGTGGCCTGGATTTTATTTCAAGAGAGCTATTGACAATGTAACACACACTACGATGAATCAGCTTGATGACTATTTACACAAAAAAATATGTTTGACTTCATTTCGAAATGTTTTCGAGACAACTAAGTTGGTATAGAATCCAACACAGTATGGAATATAACCGAAAAATGAACATATATATTGAATTGAAGTATCCGCCTGGATTTGATCGGCACTTTTCATATTCGATTGAGTAATCTGAAGGTATAAATTAAACGCTGTTTGAGGATATGTGCACATGACATATACACAGATGTCGATCAATAAAATACGAACTAATTGATAATCTCTCGCATGAAATGATTGTATACTACGGCCTTTTCCCGTTCCCATCGTTAGTACGTCGGGAGCGACTAGCCGGAATCTTAGTTGGTGAACATTTTTGATCGCTAACATGCCCAAACTTGCCAAAAGCGATGGAATCAGTATGCTTTTAATGACTGTGTAGTAGCTGATAGCTGACAAATATATTGGCGA
This sequence comes from Adineta ricciae, assembly GCA_905250025.1. Lineage (NCBI taxonomy): Eukaryota > Metazoa > Rotifera > Eurotatoria > Adinetida > Adinetidae > Adineta > Adineta ricciae. The sequence goes on along the minus strand of CAJNOJ010000574.1, from coordinate 20,554 downwards.
CTGTGTATAACATATAAAAACATCTGGTGCCAGCTGGATGACGGACATGAGAAACCATGGATGACTGTGAAACAACAACCACAACAGTGTTACACAGACAATACTGATGTAAGCACGACGACAAGTACTTCGTTGTCTCGTCAACGCATTTGGTGAAGTGACTAGGATGCGATCGATTGAAGCCAGAATCAATAAACTTGGACTAAGGACATCCAGAGCGAAAGCTGTATACAAATTAAATCGACACAAGCCTAGCGTGCGTGTAACAATCGTCATGCCATATCCAATGGATAATACAGATGCTAATATGAGTGTAACAATCTGGGTCAAATTTGAAATATGAAACGCTGTCATATAGATCGAACATGGATTTTTACGGAGAATCTTTTTGTTGAACACTATGCAACTGAGAGAAGAGCCAACGAAACCTAAAACTAACATGATTGATCCAGGATATTGAAAGAGATACTTGTAGGTTAGTTGTAATGAATTTATGTAGTCCGTTGTTGTTGATTGTGAAGACATAGAGAAGAAGAGACTGTTGGCGGTAAATACGAAGAATAAATGTAGAGTAGAAATAATTTTCACGACTCTCTTTATAATCCGCCTTTAGTCTATATTTCAAACAGAGAGACGGTGTAAAAGGAATTCCATTTTGAGCGATCTATTCCGGAGATGTCTCTTCCTTGCATTCATTATGGTGTATTTGTAATTATCGTATGTTGTTTTCATCGGTTTATACATGTCAATTCACATATAGGACATCGGCTCTTGACGAGCGTTTCCTTCTGATAAATGACATGAATGAATAGATCGTAATTTAGGAAAGAGATGAAAGTTGAGTGCAACATCAATATTATGCTATTTTTGTAAAATTTTCAGGTCAAATAAAGAAAAGATAATCAGCTAAAGAAAACGCTCATGGTATTAATATCACACTCACGGAAACTGTGAAACGAGAGGTAATTGTCTATTGTTGAGAGACTCGAAAGGCATCCACAGTAAAGTTCTTCATTCCTAGCAAAAGAAAGCATATTTGAAAGTCATCAATATACTTCAAGTAACTTTCGAGTTCATTATACTGTATCACACTTCGTTCATCTGAAAATGTTTATAAGGTTCTCGGAAGCCTGAAGTCAAAAATGAACGTCACGTTAGCAAAAGGATGACATGCGACTGTTTTACTCGCGGATAGATATTTCGAAAAGTAGCAGTGTGATTTTGAGGTTATATTGAGTGTTAAATTTTCAGTAGAAACTTAGATAAACGCATGTATTATTAAATACATCATTGGAAGCATAGCGATTTGTTCATAAAGAATATTTATTTGCAAAAATGAACATTATTCGCTTCTTTTCGACGTATTTTCGACAAAATCAGCTCGGTGTAAAACTCAACACTAATTTGGGATGAGAAAATACAGACCAATTGACGATCCTTCAAATGGAACGATCGTGTACTACGATGACTATCTGTAGACGTTCTCAGTGTGTCACGATGGACTGCGTGATGTCTCGTTCGATGAATATTTCTTATAGATAAAACTTCTAAATCTGCTACAAGCGATGAGATTCGAATACTTTTAATAGCTAAATAATAGACATGAACAACCATCGATGGATATGAAATGACACTCATACTATTTGTCATGAAAACAGTGCTGATACAAGCTAGACGACAAGTACTTCGTTGTCTCGTCAATGCATTTGATGAAGCGATTAGGATGCGATCGATAGAAGCCAGAATCAATAGACTTGGACTAATAGCATTCAAGGCAAAATCCATGTACAAACAGAATCGACAAACGCCCGATGTAATTCTGATGAATATCACACCATACCCACGAAAAAATTTTTCGATCAAAACCGCGGCATATCACGGTGCGACAAGGCGTTGGTGTCAGCGGTTTAATGAACCGCGAAAGTCAGACCTTTTATTAGGTTTTCTCACACCGGTCGAAACCGCGATCTGAGAATACCGCGGTTATTAATGGTTTTTCGAAAAAAAAACGTAATTCACCATCATGGTGGTATACCATCTCTGCCATCTATCTCATTGTCATCTACTATTTCCACACGGTCATTTCACACCTCGGTCAGCTCATTAGATGCCACTTCCTATTTTTTATTTTTATTCCTTTAATTAGATTCGAACGGCTTACCTTATGATTGTGGTCCACTAATTCCATTGAACCATCTGGTGATATTCATACTCAGATTGAATGAGATCGTCTATCTTATTTGCATCGAGAAACTCTGATTTCGATCGATATGTTTCATTTACTGATGGATTTATATGAGTCTCACGAATACTAGAGACGTCTGCTAGCTTCACGAATCTTCAAACTTCTTGAGATGCTCACATCGACGATAAACTAAGCACGATCTAGCTGGAAGACTTCTATTTATCGCCTATATTGATGGTTAGTTATGTTTAAATAAATAATCTACCTTGATGAATGTTACAATTAGGGAAAATACTCATTTATTCGAATCGTGTAGTTGATTGACCGTGATACTGCGAGTTGTTAAATGGCCTAACGAGTGGAGAGATCATAACTGATTATATTTGAAAATCTATATTTTGAGAAAATCACACATAAGTAGCATTTAGTACACGTATCTCAAGTGTATCCATAAAAAAAATATTTGTTCAAGGTCTACGTCTGACTTTCAATTATATCATTAGATTATGATAAGTAGCTGTCTTTCGTTGAAATCTGATCAATATTTTAAACTATTTTAGAACTAACTGTTTAACGAAATACATATTTAAGATCAAATTGATGTTTATTAAGTCTTTATATAACTCTAACGGTGAATAGTTTCCAAATAGGTGGAGCTATTTGTACAAAAGTAGTTCTTGTTTGAATCTTTTCAAGTTAAAATGCAAGACAGAAAGACAGACAATAATAGAGAACATGCTGAACTTATTAAAGTTTGATAAAAGAAAAGCGTGTTTATATTCTCTCGATAGCTTTTTCTCATAAATCATGCCATTTATCAACTAAAAGAGAGATGAATCTATTTGAGTTTGGATTCTTTTTTATCGTACCGTGATTTCACGTATTAAAGTTGTTGTGATACATTTCCATAACGAAAAACTAGATGAAAAGTCTAACTAAAAGCAAGAACTAAAGTATTCTGGACACCGATATCCTTAGAGAAAATTTGAAGATCGCGGCTCACAATGAGAAGCTCGCAGAATATAAACTTGTTGAAGATGACGCCTCTCAAATATCACTGGTAACCTACATTTCATCGCGCATTTTCGAAAACGCGGTCTAGAACGGTGATCACGCTGCGGTTTGTTTTGAACATACCGCGATATATTTATGTTGCGGTGCGCCACACCGCTGTTAACCGCGGTTTCTTTTCGACACCGCGACCTTCAACGATATAATCGCAGCCATTACGAAAAAACCGCGGCGATCAGCGGTATCTGTTTCAAAATTTTTTCGTGGGTGGAATTGAAACTGAACTGACTTGAGTAATTAATTTTACATATATGACTAGGTACTTCCATTGTAGAAGTCTCCAAATAAAGTATCAATTAGAAATTTTATTTTACAGACTTATATTTTTTCTTCGCTCATTGGTAGCCTTCTACCTATTTTACATGCGATTTTGTCATTACAGCAAAACTAGCTTGACTGCCCATCAGAACCTTCATCCACCTCATCTAATAAACAACAATACATATTTTTGCACGAAAACTAAAAATCCAATCAGATACAATTCACTCCAATCAATTAAACTTTATTATAAAGGTTATCATACTATGAACAATGTTAACACAACGTAAAAGACTGTTGTGTAAACATAGTTGCAACTATATCAGTCACACTGTAATCAAAATAATCTTATTTTCTAGAAAATACGCCATGAGAATGTGAGTGTTAAATCTATGCTAAACCCACACACACCAAGGGGGAAAGAGCGGAATCGTGATTCTTGGATTCCGCTCTTTCCCCCTTGTGATAAAATTAGCTTCTTAAACCATTTTACACCATCTTTGTATAGTTGATAAACCACGTACACCATTCCAATCACGAAAGATTTTCGTGAGATAGTCACTATTTCGATGTTTCAAGGTCACCTCTTTCTGTAAATCTTCACTTTCTATTATCAAAGAGAAAACTTAAACTTATTCCAGAAAAAGTAAAGGAATTAAAGAATAAAGATTGAAACAGTTTTATAGGATTTATTGATAAAGACCGTTAACCACTCAATAGTCTTCATATTAACCCATTGCATTACTGTATATGGGATAAATTTCAAAAGTTTATCAAATAGAATCAGATGGAAGCTATAAGATTCGATGAAATCATAAACAATCCCGAAGTTACAAATTATTACGTTTGGTATATATTAGCTTAAGATCAGTAAAAAGGCGAAAACATAGAATATAGTTTAGAAGCGTAAAAATGAAAACGAGCGAAGTTGAATATAAATATTTAGTAAATGCGGAAACTTCGGATTTTTATCCGAGAGCTATGTGTGCTGCAAAAAGTGTATTAGAAAACATAGGGCAATCATAAAGAAATATCATTATTTTTCCGGTAGCTCAGAAATGGCTTATTCAATGACGCTCATTTTTGAACTCAACCGAGATATTAATAAGACTAAATTGTGTAAATAATTTCACTACAATATGACTTTCCCCTCGCAAGTTATCGTGTAAACGGACAGCTGGACACACTGACTGATTCTAGTAGTGTACTCTCTTTGAATACATTAAAAAAACATTTGGTAATAGAAGGAGGATCGACAGTAAGGTAACGAGAGAGAACGGAATCGTGGCTCTTGGATTCACATGGATTCTTTATAATATTTCCCAAAATTCATGGAAATCATGAAATTCTGCAATTCTGGATTTCGTAGGATTCCACAGAATTCCAAAAATCCAGAATTTCGCTCTTTGCCCCGTTGACTATAATTCAAGAAACAAATAACTATAGTCATCGACACATGTATTCATTACCAACAGTGGTTAGTGTAAGAAAACCAAAGAAAACATATCCATATGAGATTCGGAAGGCGATGCAGATAACCTCCTTTAGTAGTTTTAGCTACTTGTCGAAAACATAATTATGAACTTATAAGGGATTCTTGGGAATCCAGGATTCCAGAATTCCGTACTTTTTCCCTTGATGTCATCAGAGATGACGAAACGTCGAAAAATACAAGAAAATCAAAATTTTGTCTCTCTTCACTCAAAAATCACTCATTTTCGTTTAAGAAAAATTTTATTATTGTTAAGAGTTATTATTGAATTACAAATAGACAAGGACAAAATTGATCTTGAAAATTTCTTCATATCTTCATTATCAAAACATTAAAAGGGATTAACGTAAATGTTCACTTCTTGCATGGGCTATGGAATTTTGTTTTAAAATTCTTTCTTCTGATTGTTTAGCTTCATTACACTGAATTACAATAAATTCTTCGGATTCTGTTTCAAATCGAATAAAACCATTATCTTCCTTATTTGATATTTCATCAATTAATTCTGCTAGATGCTTAATATTCTTAATTTTGATACCATTCACAGTTTTTAACACAGCATCTATAGCATCTGAAGTAATTCCATGATTAACATCATCAGAAAGTATTTGATCCATAATAACGATCTGTTGAGTTAGTTCTTGTAATTTACCATTACATGCTAAGTTAACTAAATTTTCTGGAGCTTTCTGAGCCCAGTCATTATCACCCCACTCATACAGATAAAAGCGAGTTAATACTGTGAATACAATTCCAGCATAAATTAAATATTCTGGGCGTTTATCATGAGAATGATATGGAACGAGTGCGGGAATATAACAAAGCGAACTTGTTAATGTTATTTCTTCTCCTAACAATTAAACATAAATTTTAAATGAAACAAAATCAATAGTTTGATTTCATGCGAATTGTGTACATTCAGATTTTGTAGACTCGCATCGTACTCTTTTGGATCTGGAATCATGAGAACTTATAGTTTCCCCTTGTATCGTATAAAGTAAAAGGAAATATACTAAAATCTACTTGGTTATATCTCACCCATAATATAGTAAACTATCTATAGCAATACTATAATTAAATGTATCTCTACTAAGACCATTTAACGAATGAAAGAAAGTTGAAAATTTTCACATTTCTTACCTTGTCTTACAATTCTCAATGTAACTGTATCACCAACAAATTTTGACTTTATCAAATGTATAAAACTGAGTCTTTCGCCACGACGAAAATAGATTGTACCATCATCAGCAATTGGCGTATCATCTATAGCTATGATGACATCATCTTCCTTTAATATTTTGCTAAAAGCAGATGTCGGTTCAATCGATGTCACTAAAATACCATGTTGATCATCGGTTAGTTTTAAATACTTTCGATATGAGGAATTTTCCATTAATTGGTATCGAAACCTTACTTCAGGAAAAGCGGTATATCTCCCGTGTAATTCAACATCATCTAGCAGATGTCTGATTACTACGACTGGTATAATGTAGCCAATTGATTGAGCTTTTTTGATGATTTGAAATGACATACCGACAACTTGTTTACCTATGCAGAAAAACAGTGTCGTAGTCAGATGAGTAAAAATGATGTACTTAATTGATCGATACTGCTTAATATTTCTAGTCATTTTAACCGAAAAAATGCGAGAAAATCATCAATAAAATCCTTTTTTTTCATACCTTGAATAGCTGGTCCACCACTATTACCAGAATTGATTGCGGCATCGATTTGTATTGTTAGCAATTTCTCTAATGAATGCGAATAAGTTGACATGCAAACTCTTGAAACGACACCCTTTGTTATCGACAAATTGTCACCACCTATATGAACAAATACCAATGATATTAAAATACAAAAAGAAACGTCAATTATTTTTACCAATTGGATAACCAACAACTATTATAGATTCTTGTAATCGAGGTATTTTATCGCTAAACGTTAATGGTTCTACATTGTCCCAAAATTGATCGTCATCGACAGTCAATATAACTAGATCACATTCATGTGCAATGTGTAATATACGTCCAGGATATTTTTTTGGATATCCGTGTTTTCGAATACGAATAGTAGAATGATTTGAAACGCCATGAGCATTTGATAGAATCCATCGGTCTTTTATTATAAATCCTGATAAATTTTTAGTCACCTGAGGTTGCACTTGCCTAAAGTAAATAATGCAAAAAGACAATATTGCTGGAAAATGTTGATTGAACACTTTCGTTCAGATCATGTTTATTTTATTCCTCAAAAATTATCTCTAAAAAAAACAGATATGAAATTTTTACCTTCATGTTCAGGAAGAGAACATGATTCGCATTTGTATTACATATGGTCGCAAAATTTTCCACTCACTCGCACACCCTCCCACTCAAGATACTACTGTATGCTTATCAAGAGACTGAATTCTGTTAAAAATACTAATCTCGAACAGGCCTTACCAAGGCGAAATAAAATTGCACGGAATTGAATTGCAACGAATTTCGACAACACTGTTTAGCAACAGTTCTAATGATTCGATGACCTCTTGATCAGTTACGTTTGATCGTTTTCGCGTCAGTAATAATGATGACTGATGTTGTTGTTGTTGATCTTTTTCTATATCATCTTCTAGAGTCAATTGTTTTGTATTCAACGGAGATAATTCATCAGTCGATGGATCCAGATGGTCTTCGGGTCGATCATTATTACCTTCCATAAAGCTATGGAAACAAATGTAGATCTAGAATAAACAGCCTGATTTTTATAGAGAATGAATCGAAAATAAAAATACAAATATGACAATTTCCGATCGAAGAGATGTGCGTTGATGGTGCTACTATCAAGGGAGGTCGTCGACCGAAAACTGAAGTTTTCGATGAAGATACTAGGTGAAACAGATGCTTCACCCAGCAATCCTTTAGTGGATGTCAGCAGAAAAACCTCGAATCTGCTACTAACTTTCATTACGTGTGCTACGCTTTTTTTTATTTCTTCTTCTCAAAAATCGCATCGATTCTACACAAAGTCCACACTTATATACATACACATCAGATGAAGAGGATTAATATAGAACATGTCATGATATTGCTTTCTTAGAGTTAATTCTCATCCTAACGTTGCGATATATGTGTAGGTTCCTACATCAGCATCCCAATTCTTATAATTTAAAAAGTCTTGAAAAAATCTTAAATGGAAAAGCATCAGAAAACTCAACACAGGATTAAAGAATCTAACTTGAGGGTATGAGTGCACCCACAATACAAGCTATGTATCTTTATCTACTTTCATTCATCGGCTCTATCCACTGTTGCCTCTCATCAATTAGTTTCATGCACTTCCACCCAGTTATACCACATTTTAATCACCCTGATCGATATCCACTGGTCTTCTACTATTCTCAGCTCTCTCTCTCTCACAAATTTACACGTAGCAGTTTTTTTCTGGTTTAGATGGGCATGTAGAATCATAATCTCGTGTTTACCATTCCTCGATTTTAGGGAAGCACATGATGCGAATCTAACAGAGCAGCATGGCTACCTTGTAGTTCAACAGATACGTGAAAATCAGAAGAAATTTCTAGACTGGCTAAATACACCCTGAAATTTTGTCAGACCTGTTTGAATTTCTTTGGCAAGATAAATTCCAACAATATTTTAGCCTTCTAAATTGCTGGAATGATTCACAGTCAGAATAAAGCATCTTCTCTCTTATATTTCTCCGTTTACGATCATGTCTGTTTCACATAGATTAATCGTGACAAAAACTTGTTGGTAGTTGAAAGAAATGTAATGCGATACAATGACAAAGCAGTAAATAGACGTGCTCTTACAATTAAATAGAGGGTAGTCACGGAACATGCAGAACTAAGCGTTTGCAATAGAATATGATTAAACGATCTCTCGAACATTCGATATATAGTTAGAGAAGAAAATATCTCCTTCTCATCGTGTGCGAAGCCATTACAAGAAGGAGGAGAAAGTCAAAAATGATATTCATTGAATTCTGATCGTTATTATGTTTCTGTGTTTGTTTAATTAGTTGAAATAATAGCACTGTCAAATACTATATAAGTGTAATGAAAATATTTTTATGCATATACTAGCGGTAGGTACCCGATGATGGTTAAGAACCTTGGACGCTGAAAACTTCCTATATGAGAAAATGACAGGAGACCCACAGAACGTTGTCCTTGAAATTCTTCATGCACCGCAACATATCCTGCTACGTTTATCTAAACATAGAACAACTCATACTATGCAGCATTCCAAATTCACTCATTTTCTAACAGTTTCCAATGTTTGAGTTTCCTGTACAGGCTCCGCTCCAGCTCGATCTCAACCACAGTTCGTACCTAAAAACCTTAGACCTCGAGTTAAACTTTCATCTATCGTGGATACTCTAAATTAACTAACTATAACAGGGTCAGAATGCATAGAGAACAGACAAACATTCTTCTTTATGTATTCAGTCGCCACAAAAGCTAGTACTACGAAAGTTTCTACCGCACTTGCGTGAGTCTCGTGGAATTGAGCACAAATGGGTTTAGTTTCCAGTGTGTCAGCTTTTTCACATCAATTAATAAAGCTAAGGTATAACGATGTAAGATTGATGGTATTAATCCAGAGAATCCTTGCATTCTCATCGTGAACTGTATGTAAAAGTGAGTAAACCTTATGTATCAAGTAGTTGCTCAGTAAAGAATGATATTTCAGTGAAACGTCGATTTGATACGTTATAGCGTTTTCGGGGAAATAGAAATTTGCATCGGCTATAGACAACAATTATGGACTTTGTTTTTACTTTCCGTAATGGCCGTAATGGAGAATTTCCCAATTTTCCAGTTTCGCATTTCCATTACGCCCATTACGGAAAGTAAAAATAAGGTCTATATTGGACATAATCATTATATTGATGAAGTATAACGCAGTATATATTCATCGTACCGGTTGTTGTAGTCTTCCTAACATCGAGATATAGCTCTCATCACCCTTCGCGACACCCTCAATGAGATGATACCCTCATCACCCTCCGCAGCACCCTCAATGAGATGATAGTATCCTATACCGCCCCATACTGAAATTCAATTTCCAGGAATTTCCTGGGCATCCGAAATGCATTGGATTTCCCGGCTAACGCTATAATGCATCATATGCTGAAATAGTAGAGTAAAAATACTTTCAAGGTGTGATGGTGCGGATGCGGATGTGGGTAAGAGTAAGTGTGAATAAATCAATATTTTCTTTGATCATCTATACCATCAATGGCTATGACGAATGGCAGTTAGAAGGAAGCTCAGCTTTCGAGATCGTCGTCGAATACGATCTTTAGTCAGTCTATGCATGAAAATATTTGTGTCATCGAGACTTTCAAGTGGCTCAAGGTGAGTTGATAGCAAATTGAACTTTGCAGTAAGGTCAGATTACATCCACCTTTTTATTAACGAACTAACTGAAAGCGTTCTCTACTACATATGATATATGAACCAATTCATTGGCGAATAAAGTACAACTGATATGAGCAGCAATCGATTATCGATACACAACTGTCTTAGATGCAATGCATTTGTTATCGATAAAAAAGAACTTCGAACAGTATCTGATAGTATATGACTACAATTTATCCATTGAGAGTGAAAGAATAGTAGGAATTGAAACCGTACACATACTCCTTTAAGAGTTTTTGACCTTCTATTTTCTAGTGTAGACACACGATCTATATAATCTTCAATTAGTTTGGTTCATTTTAATAACTAAAAAACTGGAAAATAAGTAAAAAGATGCATTGATCTACTAAAAATTATGATTAAAGAAAAGTGAATGATCGTTTTCAATTGCTTGGGCAAGTTCGATAATTGATAAATGATTGAAAAACAAAGAATTAGTAATTCGAGCTGAAATTTCTTTTTGTAAAAGAGTGATTGTTCGTAAAGCCATAAGAGATGTTCCGCCCAATTGAAAAAATGATTTATTTAAATCATTTTCATCAATTAAACATTTAAGAATACGTGAAAACACATCTCGAATAGTTTTCACAAACGATAAATTTTGTTGATTAGTCGAATTATTGGTTATATCAATTGTAATCTCATTTAGATTGTTTTCTTCGANGACACCGATATCCTTAGAGAAAATTTGAAGATCGCGGCTCACAATGAGAAGCTCGCAGAATATAAACTTGTTGAAGATGACGCCTCTCAAATATCACTGGTAACCTACATTTCATCGCGCATTTTCGAAAACGCGGTCTAGAACGGTGATCACGCTGCGGTTTGTTTTGAACATACCGCGATATATTTATGTTGCGATGCGCCATACCGCTGTTAACCGCGGTTTCTTTTCGACACCGCGACCTTCAACGATATAACCGCAGCCATTACGAAAAAACCGCGGCGATCAGCGGTATCTGTTTCAAAATTTTTTCGTGGGTAGCCAATGGATAGTACGGATGACAGCATGAATGTAGATTGAACACGGTTTTTTTGCAAAGAGACTTTTTATTGAAGACTATGCAGCTAAAGATACATCCAACCGAACCTAAAACTACGAAGATGGATTCAGAATATTGAAAGAGATGTTTGTAAATTAGTTGCCGACTGTGTTGAAGTCATGAGAAACTGTAAAATTAAGTAGATTGATACATCTACTTGGACACTTTTAATTCAGTGTGACCTATGCTCAGCGAAAGTAGCAAAATACTTTTACGTGCCTATCTCCTATATCTACCGCAATTACCGCCCGTTTTCTTTTCATCCTCCGTTAATGTAAGTATACTATCTTAACCCTTTGACTTCCGAATTAATTTTTGTTGGATTGAATTCAAGTAAATCATTGGATTAGCTTCTTTTAGACATAAGAGTATATGTCAGATATATCTTATGTCTTCTTACAGATGATTAGTCGATTTACGCAATGTAAGGTACATTGAACTCTGTTAGGCTGAATAGAAGTCTTAACTGTTGAAGTTTATTAATTGCAAAATCTATGCAGTGTTTTCGTGAAATAACAAAAAACAATTTTTATGCTGTTTTACACATAAAGAAATACCACAAAAACTGCATTTTATGTTACTAAATATCAGACGAGCTTTAGTGCTACAATATCCATACCTTCCTTTAGGTCCAGCAACAGGCATATGTGCTAATAATGGAGTGGATAAAGATTTGTTCTTCGTTGTCATTTGAATTCGTCTTAGCTTTTGGGCAGAAAAGTGAACAGGTCTACCTTTTCTTTTTCTTGTGCTAACATCACCAATCAGCGACATTGAAATAGAAGAGAGGAAGTCAATATAATCCATATGTTGTTCATTCAGATCGTTGTAACAAACCAACGCATTCGAAAGACTTGCACGAAGGAAGTAAATAAATATACGAAACCAATTTCGCTTAGATTTTCTATCAATCGAATAACAAGAAATGCGTTGATCAAATGAATCTACACCACCCATAAATTTGTTGTATTTACATATCATTTGTGGACAAATAACACGTTGTCTTGAACCATCTTTTTCTCCTCTAATAATTGTTTCTGTTTCCCTTGGATCGAAGAAATTACTAGCAACAAACACTGGCTTCCTGCCCTGCCATTTGACGACGGATATTTGATTGTAAGAGCAGTATTTATATTCTCCTCTTTTCAATTTCTCTTTTTGTAAAAGTTCTGTAGGAAATAACTTCCTATTAGTTCTTATCGTTCCAGTTGCTGCAATTTTCTTCTGTTTTAGTTGTAGCAGCAGAGGAATAGATGTGAAAAAGTTATCGAAAAATAGTTGGTGATTCGCTAAATTCAAGTTGTTAATAAGTTGTAAAACAACACTTTCGCCTAATGTTCCTTGTCTAGTTTCTTGTTTACCGGTATAAACATCGAAATTATAAAGATATCCTGTCAAAGAATCTGCTAAACACCACACCTTGTATTCTCTCTTGATCGGCTTTAAAGGTAAATATTGTTTCAAAGAGCTTTTACCTTTAAATTTGATCATACTTTCGTCAATGCAAATATTGGTTCCCAAAATAAAGTTCATTTGAAAGTTCGTTCTGAGTAAACGTGTGAAGTCAAAAACTTTGAATAACTTGAACCTTTTTGAACTTTTTGCAAATTGATTTTGTTTTGTATTGTCTGATAAATGGAATGAAGTAAATATTCGATAAAATTCATTCCTCGGCATAGTTTTGGAAATAATTTCTGTGTAATATATTTTATTCCGACTCCAGTAATCATTTATTCGAGGTAATCGATGTAAACCCATAATTATTAATATACCAATAAAAGCACGAATAGTACTTTCATTGACTTTTTCCCAATTACTTGGTTGTTTTTGCGCTAACGATTTTTTCTTTCCATAAATATTTGTATGTTTGATCATCAAATCATAAACATCTCGTGTGAAGAACTTGTGAAAGATATCAACTGGTTTGATGTTACTGATAAAATTTATTGTCGTGTGTCCTTTGACTTCATTTACAGAAAAATTTGTGTCTTGTATAAAGTTTTCACTCCAACTCCACTCAAGTTCTTCTTCCATTTTGTTTTCATTAGCATCCTCTTCTTCTTCTTCTTCTTCTTCTTCTTCTTCTTCTTCTTCTTCTTCTTCATTTTCATCTTCAATAACGTTTTCTTCATCTAGTTCAAGATCACTTTCATTTTCGTCATAAAAATCGCTTTCATCAGGAAAGGATAAGTCGCTTGTATTACTTTCTTGATCAGTATCCATGTTGTGCTTGTTGTGTAATCGAATTACGTTCAATCAAATGGAAACAATCGAAGCTAATTGTATACGATAAATGTGAATGTATTATAGCAGAGAACCAGTAACTATATATACATTTTGAACATTACGTTCTAGGAAGATCTAAGCGAGAACATGACGCAATGGAAAAATATATGACGTCATGGAAGAATACATATATAATATCATAGAAGAATAGTAGAACACAGGAGATAGATGAGTACGAATGACGTCATGAGAAAAGAAAAATCACACCATATAGAAGAACGCGTAAAAGTGATATATGATATCAACTGATTCGAATGATTCGTGACATTAGCTTGTGTTAAGATCGCAAGTGCCACTATATATACCTGAATTATGATATTCAGAGCAAGAGAAAAGGAAAATAGAAGATGTGAAAGCGGCTTATATGGCACAAGTACTTCGAAGAGATCATAGAACACTCTCTATTGATTTCTGTCAAAAGACTATGTGCTAGCTTTTATGAATTACACTATGAGAAAGGCAAAAAAAGACAGGTGTAGCTTTTTTTATACCAGGGAAGTCAAAGGGTTAATACAAATTTACTACGACCATCAACAACAATCATCGCTTACTCGTGTCGGTTTTCTTTCTTTACCTTTGTCAAATTTCCATATATTGAACAGGTTTAACTCAATCACTTAGGATTACATTTGACACGTCTGACTCTAGCGAACGTATCTTTTGATATTTCTATTTTTCGCCTTCAGTGCATTTAGCTACGGTAATACATACGATTATTTATCCGTCATTCTTCTATTGCTCCTAAGATCAGTTGCAATTGCATAAAAGTTGGAACACCTAGCCATTTCAACTGTCTTCTGACACCACCCCTAGCCATTCCAAACCCCTATCAGCTTCACATGGCATTATGAACAGCTCGACAACAACTCAACACCTGACCTACATAAAATCCTCCACTAAGCACACAGGTCCCCCGATCATTGATTCCAGCTACCTATCTCCAGGCACCGGGCCCAAAAAAAACCAATGAACCGTCACCCACCCGCGGACATCAAGCCCCGCGNGTCGCACACTTTCCAACGCTTTTCAGCTCTCGCTCTTCTTTCTCGCCCTCACATCCACCCTCACACCTCAATTAATCTTTATTATTCACAATCAAACGCACATACATAAAACTAAAAATATGTTCCAAGTGTTCATGCCAGTGTCTGCTTTTTGTATTGGCATTGCGACGGCCAACACAATGATTGCAACAACCTTCGCCTCATATGGCGCACCTGTTTACGGTTTTACCAAACGAGATGACTCCCGTAATGGAAGGTTTGGACTTAATTCCCAATGCCATAATAAGTGTGGGAGGCGTTACTGCAAATAATGCAGTTTCATCCAAAAATATAGAAATACATAGATTGTCCACACTTGGAATATGTATATCCATAGTAAATGTCTAGTTAGCGGGAAAGCCCGTTATTTCATTTGTTGCTACTTCTGTCCCAAATGTATCCGCGTTCACGATTTCAGGGTCATTTCATCGACTTATCTTGTAAACATGTTCCAGGAAAAAGACGAGAGAAAGAGAAATGATGCGAAAAGAAGAACTGCTGTTCCGTTTCAAGTCCTGCTAAATCACAGCATTACCCCAATTCCGGCGAGCCGAAATTGTACGCGAAACAACAGGGAAAGGTTGTACGTACCTGTGAATAAGACAGTTTTTTGTATAGGTGATTGACATTGAACGGATACATTCGGGAGATTCAACGAAAATTGCGTTTGGAAAAATGTTTATAAATTCATTGAGCTATATGGCCATTGACATATTCACTTGCCACCCAATAAGAAGAGTAACGAATAATCGATGCAGTAGTTAGCGGTTGAACAGTTTTACGAGATACGACACGCATTATGTACGTCGTGTAGTATTAAAATCACTGTTTTTTAATACTGGGCCATGTTTATTAGACTGGCTACTGCCTGCCTCCATATTTGTGACAATGTGTTTAGCACATACGAGAACAGAAGAGAAGAGCCTTGGCAATGTGAGGGAGGCGCTTTGATATGTGGTTGAATCAAATACTGTGGTGCAATTATCGTCTCTGAAATTTGCACTTTTCCCGAAACAGATTTAGCATCGTTGTTGGTATTTAACGTTGGCGAGACGTTTGAGCATTGTTGATATTAACTGACTCTTGAAGAGCTAGTTGAAAGATAATATAGGTTCCATTTTCACTGTCACGCTGGTAGCGTTGAGCAATAATGGACTTCAAGTGATCAGCTTGTTTCGTTAGAGCAATATAAAACGATGTCGATATTTAGTATTTTTCACCAAGGACAAATTTTGTGTGTCTATTGTATTACTTTTTTTTCGTGTGTGTGTGTGTTAAAATCGAATAAAGCCTTCGTATTGTCTACCTTGGTCGATTATCCTTCGAATACGTCTAGAGAAAAAAATACAGGTATGTACGTATAGATATATCTTTGACGTCAATGCCCAATGATTGGAAAGGACACAGATCAATGATCACCTCTGTTTCTCTCCATATATTAACTTTTGTATATGATAAAATATTTGGTGAAAAATGCTCCAAGTCGTGAAAAAGAAGCGGAGAAACGAAAGAACCGCTAAATAACAACTTATTTTTATGGCCTTTTCATCCATAAAATAAAATGATATCTGCTAGTTACAAGTCTATATGCTGATCTCATTTCAGAGCTATGTGTTTTGAGTAGGCATGTACCGAATCCGAATCCGGAACCGGAGATTCGGTGTCAAATCCAGTTGGATTCAAAAACATTTCAATTCGATAACTTCAAGATAAGCAAAGGTTTGAGATTCGAGATCCAAAAATTCAACATACGAAAAGATTTGATATAAAACTGCCATGTTAACAATTCGATTTCAATGACTTCTACTAGAATAGCAGATCTATTTATTTTAACGAAGAAATGTTACGCAACGTTCAATTTAATAAGAGTTAAGATTAAAAGAAGAAAGACGTCTATTCGAGTTTGTCCTTGAGAAAGACTGTAGCAGCAAGATTGTCTGGCGTTAAACGAGATCGTTCTTTACGACCGATAAAACTTGAGATTGAAACCCGGCTTCAGCAGGAACGCTGGTGTCAGGTGTAGCTAGAAAGCGGCGGGACAAAGACGACAAGATCGGAAATTCACGGGCATATGTCGACCAAAATTGTAAAACTGTAGAATCAGCATGCTTCAACTCCATGAATTTTGCAGCTAGAAGGCAATAACGTCGAAATTCTTCAACAAGTGTCGCTCGTTTGCCCTTCATGTTCATCGATCCATGTACAACCGACTGTAAAAAAAAGCATTAATCGGTGTGCGTTCCGACGTTCTCTCGCATTCAGTGGTCGACTGTGTACTTGTTGATATCGAATCGAAACTTTTGTCAGGATTTGCGCTCGACAACTTTTTTAGTTCTCTTTCAGCCATGGTTCTTTCGCGATCCGGTATTACAGCGAATCCCATGGAATCGAAATATCCATAGATCTAAGAGAAGATGGGCAGAGGGTTGTACAATGTAATCTTTAGTTAAGAAGTGAGACTTACCCGTAACATACGCATTTGTTCTTTTTCGTCATCAATGTATTTTGTCATTTTGTCAAAAAGATAACATTTGAGTTGTTGTTCTAATTCAGTGTCACCTTCGGTATCATCGAGAAATAGTTTGAGATGATGAATGGCAAATAAACCAAGGGAGAAACGGCGGATTTCGTACTCCCAGGATTCCAGTTGTACTCCTGGGATCCCAATAGGATTTTCTATGTGTATATTATACTCTGTAATATGCTTTTTATATCCATAAATGAAATCTCTCTTCTTAAGGTCTTGTGTAACTCAAATGTGTCTCATACACTAAATAATCAGCTGTAAAACAGATTATATTTTAAGATGAAAAAAAAACTTCTTTGTCGTCAGAAGTTTGGCCACGTCACATAAGAATGTGGATGTCGAAACAACTGGAACATTAGAAGAAACTACAGTGTGCTTTTATTTTATTAACAAAAAGAAATGGAAAAAAACTACAACAACAACAGTGACTATACCTAAACTGCTACTCCTTTCAATCTTTTTTTATCTAATGACTAGCTTGCATAACTCTTTTACGTCGATCAGCTGATAATTCAGCTTTGACATCAGTAAACAACCAACAAGCAGTTTGCTTGTGGATGAACTTTTCCTTTCCATCAATTTCAATACGAAAGTAAGAGTTAGCTAATGAAGGCGAGATAGTATCAAACACTCTCATTCCATTAAATTCGGACTTATCATTTGCTGAAACTGAAACTAAATCATCTTCGTCATCAGACGAATCCTGTCCTTGCAGATTCATTAACCAACTAGTATCAGATTGATCACGATTTGATCCATCATCTTCATCATCGGTAAGGTAACTCTCGTCACCTTCGTATCCAGCTTTTTTGAATTTCTTTTCAAATTCAGTATGTTGAAAGGAACTGATTTGATTCATGTTACTTTTTTTCTTTTTCTCTAAGACAATATTAATATCGACTTTTGAGAGAAGATTATAAGCATCGTCAAACGCCTGTTTAATAATTTTGCGTATACTATCATGAGAGAGATCAGTAAATAATGAATCAGAAACTAATTTTTTCATAGCAGCATTTTTTCGCCGCCGTTTATGATGTTTTGGAAATTCAATCGGACAGTCTAGTTGACCTGACTGACTTCGATTCTCGAGGTCAGTGAAAATAGAAAGTTTACCAGCTCGCTTCAAAAATTGGTCTGTTGTGAAATTTACAACAGAAGAAAATACACCTGAAATTGATCTCGCAAGTCTGAATGTAGATTCACAAGATTGTGAATGATAGTTTGATATTGTTAAAACAGAATCAGGTAAAGTCTGTTGACATACGAGTAGACAAATCGAAAGCAAACTGTGTGCATTCAATTCAATAGAAAAATGTGCTGGTGAAGTAATAAATAAATTCTTTCTATCTTTCTCGTAGTAATATCTTAACATATCCTTCTTATCAGCTGCATGCAGCCAGGTGTACCAGATTCGGCACAAAAATACGGCAAACCAGCTATGATAAAAACGTTTGAGAATCGGTGTATTATGGTCGACATAAGCTGTTATGATACTGCGTAAGAGAAATAAATAAATTCGTGTAGATTGAGATTCATCAACATCGTCGAGTGCTAGAAGAACATCATCACTTGCGATTTTTAAACATGATGCATAGTTCTGACGATCTTTTGGCTCGATATCTGTTTTAACAAGTCCATGAAGAAATTTTTGTTTTAGTTTCAATTAGTTCAACTAATTTATTGATAGAAACCGCTTCGTTTCCAATCAAAAGTGTAGCTGTTTCGGATAGCATACGATTGCGAATCTTAATACATAAATGTATGGGATCTTGAAAACAGAAAAACACTTGTCGACATGGCATAAAAAAACCATGACGACCAATCTTTCGGTAAATCAATTTCGAACATATCCTCACGATTAAAAACTGACGTGTTAATATATTTCGCAAAAAAATCCTGTAGCAAGTCTCATCGCCAATAAATAGCGTGGATCACAATCAGTCGCCAACGAAAGAATTCGAACGTTTGATGTTTTAGACTTTTCATATATCCATATCCATCGATTAAGGACATCAACAGATTTAAAATCATTACTAATTCCAATGCTGCCAGTAGAAACGGAGACGAATATGAATTAGAAGCAACAAGTGGCTGAACCATATGAATATTCAAATGATCTGCCTTACCATTATTCTCACACCATGCTTTCAACTGATCAAACGAATTCGTGTGAAAGTGTCGGGATATAGGAATTCCATACCTCAATGGAGTTGAGAATCCTGTGAAAGTATTAGTTATACTATTGTAAGTAATTTTATTTATTACTGCAGTCGAATCTTCCGAACAAACAGCAAATTGATAGTTACAAAGTTTTTGATGATCACGTAGAGTATCATATCGAAATACACCTTCTTCGATATTACCTCCCACTTTTCTTAAACTATCATTTACGGTACTTAATCCCGGAAGTGCACCTAGTAGATTCAATCGTACGAACTCGTAACAATTTCGTCCACCTAAAATATACAATGCATGTGCAAAGTTTTGCACAGATTCACTGTATCGATAATTGTTCTTGTTTCTCACAAGATTATTGGAGATATTTTCAATAAAAGCTTGCAGAAATGAACAGTTATTTCCTGTGCCATTCGTTTGATTCAACCGATGTGAATCTATCAGTTTTCTCATTGATGAAATAAGATCATCCTTAGAAATATGGGTATTCGCATATTGTTGGCTATGATCGTTTACATTTCGAAGAGAAGACATAAAACGATCGAAATCCAAACGTAGACCTGGTTTGAGCATCATAGAACCATCAGCAAGATGAAGACATGCTTGTTCATATACAGTTTCAAGTTCTCGATATTTTTTCTGGAAAACAGATAGAATATCTTTTTCGGCCATGAGTAACTTATTTACACTATCGATTGATAGTATTTCCGTCAAATCTTGAAAAGCATTGCCACACATTCGACTCACTAACGAGGGAAGTTCCCCAGGTGTTTAAGGCCTTTAGGTCCCATCTTTTGGCGACAAGTAGACCTCAATGAGGTATGAAAAACCCCATAGGGATTTGTGCCCTTGCGCCTTTATTGCCGAGATATCGAATTCTCAAGGTATATTCAAAAAAGGATCGAATTGAAAAATTATCGTTTTCAGAGAGTAGTACAGTATTGAAGTGAAAATATTCCAAAGCTTCGCGCATCGTTCGTGCAATCTATTCTGGATTTAGTGCTAGATCATATCTCATCAGTATCATCTCCATGGATTGTTCATCGGGT
>CAJNOJ010000573.1:0-43710 GCA_905250025.1 Adineta ricciae | reverse complement strand
AAAATAAATAATTCGACCGAGCAGTTGATGTTGCCCTTATTTATGTTTTTAAATATAAATACGTGATTAAAGAGCAAAGCTAATCATCGTCTATTCTATACAGCGTTAGTTTTCGTCGGATACCATTGACACAACAATCGTTGTGAAAAACTAGTCGATTTCCATCATTTTATGCTCAACAAACGAACAATACTGTTCGACAATGTCAACATCAACATCATCATCATCATCAGAACGAACACGATTTACAGCAGAAGAACGACGACAACGAAATATTCAGTCAGCAAAACGATCAAAATCGAAACAAATTCAATTGGAGAAAAATGTATTAGCTGAAATTGATCGATTAGAAAAAGAAAATGTGAATCTACAAAATGAAATTGTTGAATTAAAATCGAAACAATTTCGTTTACAATTGATTTTATTTGAAATAACATTATTTGAAAATAGTTCTTTATTGTTATGTGATAAATCATAAAAGAATAAAAATAATGAATGAATATTTATTGAAATGAGATGTTTATTGATTTTGTAATCACATAGTTCATAAAAAGTCATTTAGATTAGAAAATGATGTGATATTCATTCCATAAGTATATCCTTTCCTTTCCTTTCCTTTCCTTTCATATTTTTGTTTACTTTCTTTTGATGATTGAGTTACGCTTTGATAATCATTCGATATGTTATATTCTCGACTCATTTTCTTATTATTACATTTAAATATCAAAGTGTAACGCACATGGTTTCATCATGTTACATTTGTATATAAAATGACAAATTTCCTTGTGATTTTCTTATTTATTATTTGTGTTCTTTTGAGTTTGATTTATTTGAACTTGAATCATCAAAAGAATATCATTGAACGTAGTCTGAAAATCAATGATTCGTTTGTATTATCATCATTGTTATTGAAAAACAATGGAAACTCTGATATTCAGTGGAATACTTCGATAGAAACACAGAAACAACGATTATTTGACATATCCACACCTTCTCCAGCTGTTGTTCAAATGATTTCTGATTATTATGATAAAGTTATTGTTGAAATGAAAGATTATTTATTATATTCAAAAGTTAATCTGAAATCAAAGTTATTTCCATGGTTAATTGGAATTGAACAGAGTTGGAATAGAAGTTCTTATGTTGGACAAAAACAATCGAAAGGAATTGTAATCTGTAGTGGAAATCGACATATTCGTTGGACATTGGTTGCATTGAAATGTCTTGAAATGATTGAAAATGATCTTCCAATCGAAGTTATGTATTTCACTTCGAAAGATTTATCAGTCGATAATCAAGAACTGATGAGAAAATCTTTTCCAAATGTTTATTTGACTGATCTTTCGTTAAGTTATGCAAATGATAGTCATTTAGATCTTCATGGTCGTCAAATGCAATCATTTGCAGTGTTAGNTATTCGTTGGACATTGGTTGCATTGAAATGTCTTGAAATGATTGGAAACGATCTTCGGATCGAAATCATGTATTTCACTTCGAAAGATTTATCAGTCGATAATCAAGAACTGATGAGAAAATCTTTTCCAAATGTTTATTTGACTGATCTTTCGTTAAGTTATGCAAATGATAGTCATTTAGATCTTCATGGTCGTCAAATGCAATCATTTGCAGTGTTAGGATGTCGATTCGGACAAGTCGTGTTGATGGATAGTAATATGTTATTCGTGGAAAAACCATCGATTCTATTTCGAAATGTTTATTTTTCTATGATCGATGTGAAGTGTCAAATGAAACGAAGAGATGGATTGAATCATTTTCAACAAAGAAGAATCAATCAATGATTCCTGAACGAAGACAAGAATCGAGTGTTATTATAATTGACAAATATCGTGTTCTGAAAGGTATTTTGAGCACATGTAAACTAAATGATCATCAAGGACAAGAACAACGAGATGCATACAAATATTTGTATGATGATCGAGATACATGGTGGTTAGGTTTTTTAATAGTTGAAATATCGTCGAGATTTATGTCATCACTGACAGGTGTAATTGGGAAAATTGATGATGAAAATAAAGAACGAGTGTTTGGAAATGTGTTACATTTTGATGAATATTATGAACCAATCTGATGGAATGTTTCGAAATGAAGGTGTTAACGATGAATTACTAGAAAAGAGTGGATGGTTAGAAGAAGGACAATGGAGTATTGGAAAATATTCATGTATATTTTATCGTGGAAAACGAGCACATGAACTGAATGAAACACAGAAAAAGCTGATAAATAGTTATAGAAGAATAACTAAACGAGTATTCAATATCAAACCATAATTATACAATTTCATTTCACTTTTGTATCATTATGTCTTAATTACAATGTTATATAAAGATATCTCCAAACAAGTCAATACGGTGAAGATTTATTTGGTCAATTTGATTTTTATTATTCGACGTGTTCACGCAGGTAATCGAATGCAATTTAGAAACTATCATTAGTAGCATTTTTCGCCAACTTTTCTTTTATTGAATTTATAACTAAATAAAGTTCACAAACAGAAGAAATAACGCGAACATACATATCTACATATCTCTGAGTAATAGAAAACACGTTAATATGAATAACTGTAGACATTTGAGTCGTATTAGGGTACTTCTGTTTTGTTTCCTGCCATATTTTCTTTTGATGAGGTAATTTCAAGTAAATTTGATCTTAAAGATTGTTGTCTCGATTTTAATTCAGTGATCTCCTTTTGCAAATATGTATTTTGTTCTTCCAGTTGGTTAATTTCAATGAATAGAATTTTCCTAATCTGGACTTGTTCATATTTCAAACGTTTTGCCGCTTGAGCACTTCGTCGTCGGCGGTATGCTGTTGTATGCATTTTTCGTTTTCTCGTTGCTGCTTCGAATCCAGCTAGTAAAACGACGTTCGATTGAGTATCTTGATAACGATCCATAATTTGCTGTTATACAGTATTTCTTTTGGTTTGAACAAACTTCGAGCGCTTATATTGAATCAAATTCTAATAGATATAGTGCTTGATTGATCCATCGCAAATTGTGTCCTATAGAAATCGAAGTAGGTTTGAAGAATATGTAGACTGTGCTGATGATGGTCCATTAAAATTGAAGGTATAGTATTAGCGTTGCCTTTCGCTCGAGACGAAACTTAATCTGTTTATTCGAAAAACAGAACAAAGAAGAATGTAGAAGAATGATAAGATAAAACAGATGGAGAATGATGTGAAGGTATGTTGTGAACATGCCTGTAACACCGACTCCTTTGAATGTTCTCAATTAATCTGTATAGTTACATCAGTAAGTGAGAAATAAGTCAGTCCATACCTGACAATCGTGCATAAATTATTGGGTGAAACAAATCATGTACGAGCGAAATGACTTTTTCTTCTTATCATCAACCGCACATGGTTGCTGGATTGTTATTATTTATCTATAAATACTCAGAGAACAGAGAACACTACTGAGATAAACATGAAGATGAATGTAAAACACGTTGTCTTGTTGATTATTCTCGTATTTTCATGTAAGTTTTTGTTTAAAAGTTCCTTCGATCAAGCATTGATGTTCAATGATAAAATTCTATAGGTAATGGAGAATTTCGTTTTGCCAATTATATTCAAGATCACATGGTTCTTCAACGAGCTCCGAAACGAGCAATAGTATGGGGCTTTAGCGATACGAATAGACACGTCACTCTTGAAATAGGCAGTCAGCTATATCAAACGAAGAGTGGATTACATCCGGTAAATGAATTTGGCGAAAGTATTTGGTCGGTTACACTCGATCCTCAACCAGATGGTGGTCCCAATCAGATAAATGTACATCAAACCCTACCAAACGGAACGCTTGTGACACTTACTTTGAATGATGTCTATTTTGGTGATGTTTGGATCTGTTCAGGTCAATCCAATATGCAAATGACCGTGCGAGATATTTTTAATGGTTCAATCGAAATAGCAAATGCAGATAAATACCCTAAAATACGTTTATTTACAGCTGCCCTAAAACCATCAGCTACACCAATGGAAGAACTATTAGGCATTGAACAAAATTGGTCTATACCTTCTGCTGACAGTGTCGGAGGACCATCATGGACGTACATATCAGCTGTGTGTTGGCTTTACGGTCGAATGATTCACGAGGCATTGAACGGCATACCGATCGGACTGGTCGTCACTAGCTGGGGTGGTACGGCTATCGAATTATGGATGCCACCAGAACCGTTACATGAATGTGGCATTTCATCGTAAATTGATTTGTCTTCTTTCTTCATTTGTTTTCTGCCCATCTTTAATAGCGATGAACGTGTTCCGTTGCAACCTTATAACGAACTTTTAGGAATACGAGACACTTTGAATAACTCGAATTTATACAATGCGATGATCTACCCATTCACTCGTATGGTTATTTACGGTAGTATTTGGTACCAAGGTAAAACATATTCGAATATAGAATGAAACATCTTAGTTGACACATCACGATAGGTGAATCGAATGCTGATTATAATCGTGATAAGTATACATGTACATTTTCCAAAATGATTCAAACATGGCGT
The DNA here is from genome assembly GCA_905250025.1 of Adineta ricciae. NCBI lineage: Eukaryota > Metazoa > Rotifera > Eurotatoria > Adinetida > Adinetidae > Adineta > Adineta ricciae. The sequence goes on along the minus strand of CAJNOJ010000573.1, from coordinate 39,177 downwards.
CAAATCTGGTTTACGCGTACAAATAACAATACTGATATTCAATTTCCATTTGGTTTTGTTCAAGTAAAGCTTCAGACAAAATAACTTTCGCTGCTAGTGTTTTACTTTTTTTGCTTCTTTACATGTAGTTATCCACGTTTAGAACAGATGGTCGGATGGTTGGTGGATTTCCGTGGATTCGTTGGCATCAAACATTTGATGTTGGATATGTCCCAAATCATGTTGTGCCAAATGTTTTTATGGCTGTCGCTTTAGATCTACGTGATGACCCAANGTTCAATTAACATCGACGATGAATCAGAAATCATATCAATTTTTGGACGATCTTTCAAATGTAAATAATTTGTTTGATCGAAACAGAAAATAAAAATCGTATAAACATGCGAGAGAAAAGTCATTCACATGATTTCAAAACATACACAATAAAGAACGTACGCGAAAGAGAATTCAAATAAGTTGGTTATAATAATGATTGTATTCTTGGGATATCTGCTTCATTTTCTCTTCATTAAATTATTTCCTAGTCGTGCATCATCACGTACAGTTCGACATATAGAAGACACTGATCTCCTATGGCTGAAAAGTTTACCTTGTTCGGATAATGTTCGTTTGATTTGGTGTGATCCAAATTTACAACGAGAAAATGATATTCAAAACTGTTTAAAAGAAATCGATCGTAATGCATTGTTTATCACCGATGTATCATTATGTCAGACTGTTGTTCAAGAAATTCCTCGTAATGAATGTAAATCCATTTTTCTTATTTTATCGGGATCATTAGCAGAAGAATTATTACCACATGTTACTTCCGATGTTTATACGATTTTTATTTTCTGTTTCGATCAAACAAATTATTTACATTTGAAAGATCGTCCAAAAATTGATATGATTTCTGATTCATCGTCGATGTTAATTGAACGTATTAAGGAATGTTTGACTGCAGTTGAACAACGTTATAGCATGGAACATAGACAAGAATCATTACGAAATCTTTCCAAAGAAGGAGCTGCTTTTATCTGGTTTCATTGTTTACGAAATGTCGTTCGTCGATTCGATAAATCAGATAGTGCAAAAGAAGATATGATGAAACGCTTTCGCGAGTATTTTAAAGATAATCCCAAACAGCTACGACGATTAACCGAATTTTCTCTCAATTATGAAGCTGACCATTGTTTATGGTGGTATACGCAACCAGCTTTCATATCCGATGTGCTTAATAAAACGTTGCGTGCGTTCGACATCGATGGTTTGTTTGGTTTACGTTATTGTATAGCTGATCTATGTCAATTGTTAGAAGAACAACCACGTTTAACAAGACCGTTGCTTGTTTATCGAGCTGTTCTCATGGACAGAGAAAAATTTGAAGAATTGACAAGGACTATTAATGTCAACGATCTTATATCAATGCGTGGATTCTTATCAACTTCATCGAAATTCGATGTAGCAGAACGATTCGGTTTGAATGATACTAATGATCCAAAGAAAGTATGACCAAGGAAAGTTAGTTAAAAGCATAGCTTATTCGAAAATATTTTAGGTCGAAGTTATGTATAAAATTGAAGTACCACTTGGTTTGAACCATATTGTCTGCGCTGATATAGGAATATACAGTCAGTTCAGTCAGGAAGAAGAGATTTTATTCGATCTCGATTCAGCGTTCGAATTCATTGGAATTATTCAAGATTCAACAAGGATTGATCGATGGATTATTCAACTTCGAGCAACAGATCGTGGTGCTGATTTAGCCAATAAATATATAGCTGATAGTAATCGAGAATTGGGATTATCGTCAGCCGATACACTTTTCGGTAAATTACTTATGGACATGGGAAATGCTGATAAAGCTATTGATTACTTTCAGTCAATGTTAAACTCGTCAAGTGGCGAACAAACAGGTAAACAAAAAGAAACCATTGATCTAACTGAATTAGTAATCAGGATGTTGCTGTTGTCATGTAGATGTTTCAACCATTCAATCAAGGACTAAACGTAGTATCGCTATGAATAACATTGGTCATGCATGGTACTACAAAGGAGACTATCAAAGAGCGCTTCACTGGTTTGATTCAGCTCTGGATACTCAACAACAGGATCCCAAATTAATCAGTCAGATTGCGAACACAATAAACAACAAAGGCGTGTTGTATATGATGAACGCTGAACATACATTAGCATTTGATGCATTTGAACAAGCAGTTGATATCTATTCTCAATCGGATAATTATGAAGGTTTGGCAGCAGCCTTTGAAAACGTGGGTACTATCAAAGATCAAATAGGAGAATATGAGGAGGCGCTAGAATTGTATCGACGTGCAGACGAAGCAATGCGTTTAGCTCACATACACGATCGTCATCCGATGATTGCTGAAAATAAGATGAAAACTGCGATTGTCTATGTGAAGCAAGCACAATGGGAAGATGCTCTCAATGTATTAAATGAAGTGAAAGACATTCGACAAACTATCTTACCACCTGCTCATGTTGACTTGGGTCGAACTTGGTTTATGATCGGTATTGTCTTACGAAATCAACAGCGCTATCAAGAAGCATTTGAACATTTCCAGCGAGCATTAGCCATCTACATGAAATCGTATACCAGCGAACACCGATATATTGCTGATGTTTATAATTCGATGGCTAATTTGAAAAGTGTACAAGATCAGTTCAATGAAGCTCTTCCGCTCTACGAACAGGCTAAAGAACATTTTCAAAAGTGTCATCGTACTGATGAACATCATGATATTGCTCGCGTACTCAATAACATGGGACAAGCACATCGTCATTTAGGAAATTTATCGGAAGCAATCAATTATCTTGAGAAAGCATTGCATATGCGTCAAAAAACAGTAGGAATTGAACATCCTGATACAGCCACCACATGGGCTAACTTAGGTCTGGCTCACAAAGCCAATAATGATCTGAAGACTGCACTCGCATGTGTTCAACAGGGTCTGATCATCCGACGAAGTAGATTACGACCTAGCCATGAAGATTTGCAAGCGACAGAAGAATTCGTTGCTGAACTTGAACAAGAGATTGTTTCTCAATCTGCGTGAAAAAAGTCTTTTTTTGAAATAGTATTTTAAAATCAAGTATTTCAATCAAAATATTTCACTATTCTACAATGTCAAAATGTAGTTTCACCAAACATTGAAAGATATTTTTCTCGTTCCGCTTTAATAACCTATCAAACACAATATTTTTTGCAAAAAAAAACAAGCGACAAAAATAACACGTCATGACTAAGACTACTTTACTTCCTTTGAATGATGTTTGCTTTTGATTGAAAAACGTCGATATTCACAACATATATTTCACAAACAAATGATGGAACACTTCTCTCTCAATGATGCAAATGCAATCGTAATTTGTCTCTGCTCCAACGACGAAGAAATCGATAATTTCAGACAACAGCTCAACCATTCAGTTATTTCTTATAAAAACGCCGATTCATGCATTGAATTCATTCAATCGAATGAAAGCAAAACGAAAACATTGCTCATCGTTTTTCACGAATTCATTTCCGAGATTTTATCAAACATTGCCATTTTCAAACAAATGGATTATTTATTTATTTATTATTCAACACCCAACGACTACAAATATGTCTATCACGAGGAATTGAATATCACTAGCATTTGTGATCAACTCGGTCAGCTATGTTCATCAGTCAAAGAAGAACTTGATTCGATTGATGAACACAATTCCAACTGGATCTTTTACGATCCAAAGCAGGCCATGGAAAGAGATCTATCGAAAAATGCCAATGATTTCCTCTGGGTTCATTTATTCCACGAACTTATTTGTTACTTACCACGTGATGACCTGGCCAAACGACAATTCACAGAGCGTTTCTCATCGGAAAATTCAAATGATTCGATGATCCGAAAAGTCTTCGAAGATGCATTACGAGAGCAAAATATCGATGAACTCTATCAGTTGCGATATTTTCTTGCTGGTTTAATTGAGGACATAAATGCTCAACATGAACAACTACCATGCCTCGTTTATCAGTCGATAAAACTGAGTCCAAAAGAATTGACCAAGTTCTGTGAATATCAAGGTAAACTCTTATTATACAAAGGATTTCTCTCTGGGAAGGAGAATTCTCCTCAGGAATATGCTGATGTTATTTTGAAAATTGAATGCAATGTTAATCACTCAAGAGAACAAGAAGACATTTTGTTCGATTTCAATACGACATTCAGAATCGAACATGTTCAACAAGTCGATCAACAATGTCTTATTCGATTGAAGACAGTGAATGATGGGTTGTTGATTACACAGAAATATATTCAGGATACACATCGCCAATGGAATGATTGGAATATTTCAATTCTATTTGGTAAATTTCTCTTTGATATGTGTCAATGGGACCGATCGCAAAACTATTTCCAGCAACTGAAAGATGATTATTCGTCGTGCGAAGATCTAGCGTGGATTGAGCAATCGATTGGTCAAACTCTTTATTGGAGATGTCAATGGGAGGAAGCCCGAATACATTTCGATCAAGCCTATGATCGAATGATGAACAGCGACCCACCACGTATCAAAGATTCGGCTATGGTGTTGCATGATATTGCTGAGATTTTCCGACTGCAAGGAAAACTTGACGATTCGTACGAGTTCCACGAAAGAGCATTAGAAATTCGAAAGAAATTTTACCCGGCAGAACATCCATTGATGGCCGATAGTTTCGAATATATTTCATTTGTTCACCGACGGTGGAACAACAATGATCAAGCGCTCAATTTCTTGGAACAAGCACTAGCTATTCGAGAAAAATATTATCAACACTTACACTTTGACATCGCTCGAAATTTATACCATATTCATGGCTCATTGATTGATCAAAACGAACATAATANGATCAATCAATGAGCCATGAATATGGTATAAATTTCGAGCGATGTCAAAGTGTAAGTGTTGATAATATTTTTCTCGAATAGCTAGTGCTTGTTCCAAGAAATTGAGCGCTTGATCATTGTTGTTCCACCGTCGGTGAACAAATGATCAAGCGCTCAATTTCTTGGAACAAGCACTAGCTATTCGAGAAAAATATTATCAACACTTACACTTTGACATCGCTCGAAATTTATACCATATTCATGGCTCATTGATTGATCAAAACGAACATAATAGAGCTTTGTCTATTCAAGAACGAATCACATCCATTTACGCAGATTCCCTCCCACCTGTACATTGGCAGATCGTTGAGATTATGTTATCCATGAGCCATATTCTTTATTTCAAAGAAAATTATCAAGAGTGCTTGAATTTGCTATCAAAAGTTTTGACAATGAGGCGCAAAATATATCGATTGGATAACATTCTTATTGCACAAGCTCTATTGCTTATTGCAACTGTTCGAACTAGTCAGAAAAAGCACGATGAATGTTTAGAACTTTCACAGCAAGTATTGGTCAAGTTGAAACGACTGGTCCCGTCGAATACTATAGACATTGCCATTGGATTAAGTGTTGTTGGTAATGCATATCTCAATGGAACAGCGAACTACGATAAAGCATATGAGTGTTATCAGGATGCGTTGAAGATCTTAGAAGAATTTTACCCTTCACAGACTTCTGACATCAGTAATATTCTTCAGTCTATAGGAATCACGCTTATAAGAAAAGGAGAATATGACAATGCTCATGATACGTTGAATCGATCTTTAAAATTACTTGAGGATCGTTATTCATCTGACGGTGTTGAATTAGTTTCGGCTCTTACAAAAATCGGCCACGTTTTATTCAATCAAGACCGACTTGATGAGGCTCTTTCTGTCTACCAACGTGTTTTAACAATTCAACTAAAAGCGTACTCATCTGATCATATTCTGGTTTCAAATACTTATATTAATATAGGGAATTTATTAAAAAAGAAGAAAAATTACGACGAAGCGCTAGAATTGCTTCAAAAAGCATTAACAATCCAAGAAAGACACCTTCCACCGGACCATTCTAGAATCATCTATACTATCAAGATATGTATCGATATTTTCAATAACCAGAACCGGTACGATGAAGCATTTGAATATCAACATCGATTGTTGATCATTCGACAGACCTATCGGCCATCGGCTAATGAAGAAATTATGTTTACTTATAATCAGATGGGCGATATACGATTTAAACAAGGAAAATATGATGAATCAATGAGTTTATATGATAAGTCGTTACAAATCTATGAAGAATTTCGCCCAACAAAGTATTCCAGCACGTTGAATTGCTTAATGAAAAACGGCAATCTTTTGATCGATCAAAATAATTATCAAGATGCTGTTAAGTATTGCTGTCGATCTGTAGAAATTGCACGAAAATATTATTCAGATACATATGAATCTCTTCCATTGGGTATTATGAACGTTGGTTTGTGTTATAGGTCTCAACGTCAATTCAGTGAAGCAATAGAAGCGTATTCTGAAGCATTAGATTTACTAAAAAACTATCAACCCAATAATTATGAGGATATTCTCCGGTGCTTATATGATCTTGGTCTCACCTTGTATCGCAGTGGACCTAAGAATTATCGAAGAGCAATCGAAGTTTTACAAGAATACCTGATAATTACACAATCGAGTTGTTCTTCAGACTATTCATCTCTACTTGATGTTCTTTCCGATCTAAGAAAAATCCACCAGCTTCGACGTGAATATACGTTAGCTCTTCAATATGGCATTCTGTGTTATTCAATACAAGAGAAGATCCGTTCACCCACTCATATAGAAATTGGCAAAAGTTTAGCAAATATTGGTTTGTGTTATGAAGAGCTATTTCAATTTAGAATGGCATTAGAATATTATCAGCGAGCATTAAATGTCTATGAGGATGAAGAATGTTCGTCTGTTTCACCAACAGATATTTTCGACATAGAACTAAAAATTGACCGGATTTTAACGATACTTGCCCAAATCGAGTTGTAAGTTTTCTCTATTGNGGATGTGGGTGATGCTTCGTCAAGACAAATTCAGCAAGCCGTATTAAGACAACTAAAGAAATACGGTGGAAAAAAACGACGTTTGGCACAGTTGTTGGATGAAGAGCAACAACGAGAATTAGAACAGGAATTAGAAGAAGAACGACAGTTGCAACGTCCTCCTGCCGTTCAACCATGTCAACCGATTTTACACGATGAAATAAAGAAGTTATGCGAAGTTAATGAAAACGTAGATATCGTAAGTTCGCGTGACGTGTTTCAACATTTGAATTATGCTTTCACTAATACAACACTCTTCAAAATTTGTCAAGCAAACAGCTGGCTGCCAAACCTGTGGGTTTCGACTGAATTTCAACGTGTCATTGCAACAAAAGGAGAATCATTGACTCCGTTTCTACGGCCTCCACGGTGGATTGTCGTCTATCGAAATCAGCAACTTATTTTTCTAAGTCCATTCGAAGCCAATTGGTTGATGGGTCGGTTACCATCCAACGAATCACCCATAACCACACTCCGTTTATTATTACCTCGGACAAAACGCATTCAGTCGATTTTTGTTAACACTCCTACTTTGACTGTTCCTCCGTTAATTCGATTTGCCAATGACAATAACGCGAATTTCCTTCTGCCCAACGATTGGCTGGTTCAATTGTTCATTTTCAACGGTACTCTTTACTTTGAAACTGTTGAGGAACAAACAGCCTTTTGTCAATGTTTAAGTCTATGTCCTAATCCTCGAACAGAAGCCGAGAAGGACGCGTTTGAGAAAGAATGGATTGCTGCTGATGGTTTTGTTGCAAATCCAGAGCATCGTTTGTCATTACAACTTCATCAGTCTCGATTTCATTCAAATCCACTAGGATTCATCAAACAACTGATCGAAAATCGAAATAATTCATATGCATCGATCAGGTCGCATGTTGGCAGTATTATTCTGAACTCAACTAAACTCATTTAACCATTTTTTAGACATGATTAGATGCTTTTTCAAGAAATAAATATGAATAAAGTCCTATGAAACCCACTCCTTTGAATGTTCAATATTAATCTGTATAGTTACATCAGTAAGTGAGAAATAAGTCAGTACATACCTGACAATCGTGAATAAATTATTGGGTGAAACAAATCATGTGCGAGCGAGATGAGTTTTTCTTCTTATCATCAACCGCACATGGTCGCCGGATTGTTATTATCTATCTATAAATACTCAGAGAACAGAGAACACTACTGAGATAAACATGAAGATGAATGTAAAACATGTTGTTTTGATGATTATTCTCGTATTTTCATGTAAGTTTTTATTTAAAAGTTCCTTCGATCAAGCATTGATGTTCAATGATGAAATTCTATAGGTGATGGAGAATTTCGTTTTGCCAATTATATTCAAGATCACATGGTTCTTCAACGAGCTCCGAAACGAGCCATAGTATGGGGCTTTAGCGATACGAATAGACACGTCACTCTTGAAATAGGCAGTCAGCTATATCAAACGAAGAGTGGATTACATCCAGTGAATGAATTTGGCGAAAGTATTTGGTCGGTTACACTCGATCCTCAACCAGATGGTGGTCCCAATCAGATACATGTACATCAAACACTACCAAATGGAACGCTTGTGACGCTTACTTTGAATGATGTCTATTTTGGTGATGTTTGGATCTGTTCAGGTCAATCCAATATGCAAATGACCGTGCGAGATATTTTTAATGGTTCAATCGAAATAGCAAACGCAGATAAATATCCTAAAATACGTTTATTTACAGCTGCCCTAAAACCATCAGCTGCACCAATCGAAGAACTATTAGGCATTGAACAAAATTGGTCTATACCTTCTGCTGACAGTGTCGGAGGACCATCATGGACGTACATATCAGCTGTATGTTGGCTTTACGGTCGAATGATTCACGAGGCATTGGGCGGCATACCGATCGGACTGATTGTCACTAGTTGGGGTGGTACGGCTATCGAATTATGGATGCCACCAGAACCGTTACATGAATGTGGCATTTCATCGTAAATTGATTTGTCTTCTTTCTCCATTTGTTTTCTACTCATCTTTAATAGCGATGAACGTGTTCCGTTGCAACCCTATAACGAACCTTTAGGAATACGAGACACATTGAATAACTCGAATTTATACAATGCGATGATCTACCCATTCACCCGTATGGTTATTTACGGTAGTATTTGGTACCAAGGTAAAACACGTTCGAATATAAAATGAAACACCTTAGTTGACACATCACGATAGGTGAATCGAATGCTGATTATAATCGTGATAAGTATACATGTACGTTTTCCAAAATGATTCAAACGTGGCGTCAAATCTGGTTTACGCGTACAAATAACAATACTGATATTCAATTTCCATTTGGTTTTGTTCAAGTAAAGCTTCAGACTAAATAACCTTGCCGCTAGTGTTCTACTTTTATTTGTTTCTTTACATGTAGTTGTCCACGTTTAGAACTGATGGGCGGATGGTTGGTGGATTTCCGTGGATTCGTTGGCATCAAACATTTGATGTTGGATATGTCCCAAATCATGTTGTGCCAAATGTTTTTATGGCTGTCGCTTTAGATCTACGTGATGACCCAAATCTGTTTGTTTTTATTTTATTTGTCATTTAATTATGAAATATTTCTATAGAATTCATCCTCGAACTAAACACGATGTTGCCTATCGACTGTCTCGAGCTGGTCTTGCTGTTGCGTATGGTCAATCTGTTGAATATCTAGGTCCAATTGTATCAAATGTAACATTATCGAATGATCGAGAACGAATTTATGTTACATATACAGCTGTATCAGAAATTTCGCTTCGAAGTACAGATGGATTTGAAGTAGATTTTATCATATAAATTACCATTCATTCTTCAAGAATATTTTACACAATTTTAGGTCTGCTGTAGAGGTGAAAGATGTGCAACGAAAGATAATGATTGGGAACCATTAACAATTTCCGGCAAAACTGGTTTAACAATTACTTTAACTATTCGAAATATCTGTGCTCGAAGATCAATATACGGCTTTCGTTATTTATGGCGTGAAACGCCATGTCCATTTAAACAAGCACCTATATATAGTTTTACGGATGCTAATTTACCATCACCACCTTACTTGAAAGTTTTTTAAATTGAGTTTTTTTTTCAAAACTTATTCAACTATGAACCAATGATTATTTATATAAATTTGATGGTTTCATTTTTTGCATCTATAGTGTACTCACGCACATCGATGGTTAACTAGAATATTCCAACTTGACTATAAATGAGTAATGCTATGAGTTTCGTCGTTTCTGTGGAGAAAGTAAATATTTTTCAGAATTTTTCTCGTTCTTGGATTTTCTTTTCTATATAAACATGCGAGAGAAAAGTCATTGACATGATTTTAAAACATACACAACAAAGAACGTACGTGAAAGAGAATTCAACTAAGTTGGTTATAGTAATGATTGTACTCTTGGGATATCTGCTTCATTTTCTCTTCATTAAATTATTTCCTAGTCGTGCATCATCACATACAGTTCGACGTATAGAAGACGCTGATCTCTTATGGCTGAAAAGTTTACCTTGTTCGGATAATGTTCGTTTGATTTGGTGTGATCCAAATTTACAAAGAGAAAATGATATTCGAGAATGTTTAAAAGAAATCGATCGTAATGCATTGTTTATCACCGATGTATCATTATGTCAGACTGTTGTTCAACAAATTCATCGTAATGAATGCAAATCCATTTTTCTTATTTTATCGGGATCATTAGCAGAAGAATTATTACCACATGTTACTTCCGATGTTTATACGATTTTTATTTTCTGTTTCGATCAAACACCTTATTTACATTTGATAGATCGTCCAAAAATCGACATGATTTCTGATTCATCGTCGATGTTAATTGAACGTATTAAGCAATGTTTGACTGCAGTTGAACAGCGTTATAGCATGGAACATAGACAAGAATCATTACGAAATCTTTCCAAAGAAGGAGCTGCTTTCATCTGGTTTCATTGTTTACGAAATGTCGTTCGTCGATTCGATAAATCGGATAGCGCAAAAGAAGATATGATGAAACGTTTTCGCGAGTATTTTAAAGATAATTCCAAACAGTTACAACGATTAACGGAATTTTCTCTCAATTATGAAGCTGATCACTGTTTATGGTGGTATACGCAACCGGCTTTCATATCCGATGTGCTTAATAAAACGTTGCGTGCGTTCGACATCGAGGCTTTGTTTGATTTACGTTATTGTATAGCTGATTTATGTCAATTGTTAGAAGAACAACCACGTCTAACAAGACCGTTGCTTGTTTATCGAGCTGTTCTCATGGCCAGAGAAAAATTTGAAGAATTGACAATGACTGTTAATGTCAACGATCTTATATCAATGCGTGGATTCTTATCAACTTCATCGAAATTGGATGTAGCAGAACGATTCGGTTTGAATGATGCTAATGATCCAAAGAAAGTATGACCAACGAAAATCAGTTAAAAGGATATCTTATTCGAAAATATTTTAGGTCGAAGTTCTGTATAAAATTGAGGTGCCAATCGGTTTGAACCATATTGTCTGCGCTGATATAGGAAGATACAGTCAGTTCAGTCAGGAAGAAGAGATTTTATTCGATCTCGATTCAGCGTTCGAATTCATTGGAATTATTCAAGATTCAACAAAGATTGATCGATGGATTATTCAGCTTCGAGCAACAGATCGTGGTGCTGATTTAGCCAATAAATATATAGCTGATAGTAATCGCGAATTGGGATTATCGTCAGCCGATATACTTTTCGGTAAATTACTTATAGACATGGGAAATGCTGATAAAGCTATTGATTACTTTCAGTCAATGTTAAACTCGTCAAGTGGCGAACAAACAGGTAAACAAAAGGAAACCATTGATCTAACTGAATCAGTAATCTGAATGTTACTGTTGCCATTTAGATGTTTCAACTATTCAATCAAGGACTAAACGTAGTATAGCTATGAATCACATTGGTCATGCATGGTTCTACAGAGGGGACTATCAAAGAGCGCTTCATTGGTTTGATTCAGCTCTTGATGTTCAACAACAGGATCCCAAATTAATCAGCCAGATTGCGAACACAATAAACAACAAAGGCGTGTTGTATATGATGAACGCCGAACATACATTAGCATTTGATGCATTTGAACAAGCAGTTGATATCTATTCTCAATCAGATAATTATGAAGGTTTGGCAACAACCTTTGGAAACATGGGTACTATCAAAGATCAAATGGGAGAATATGAAGAGGCGCTACAATTGTATCGACGCGTAGACGAAGCAATGCGTTTAGCTCACATACACGATCGTCATCCGATGGTTGCTGAAAATAAGATGAAAATTGCGTTTGTTTATGTGAATCAAGCCCAATGGCAAGATGCCCTTAATATATTAAATGAAGTGAAAGACATTCGACAAACTATCTTACCACCTTCTCATGTTGACATGGGTCGAACTTGGTTTATCATCGGTATTGTCTTACGGAATCAAAATCGCTATCAAGAAGCATTTGAACATTTCCAGCGAGCATTAGCCATCTACACGAACTCGTATACCAGCGAACACCGATATATTGCTGATGTTTATAATTCGATGGCTAATTTAAAGAGTGTACAAGATCAGTTCAATGAAGCTCTTCCGCTCTACGAACAGGCTAAAGAACATTTTCGAAAGTGCCATGGAACTGATGAGCATCATGATATTGCTCGCGTACTCAATAACATGGGACAAGCACATCGTCATTTAGGAAATTTATCAGAAGCAATCAATTATCTTGAGGAAGCGTTGCATATGCGTAAAAAAACATTAGGAATTGAACATCCCGATACAGCCACCACATGGGTTAACTTAGGTCTAGCTCACAAGGCCAATAATGATCTGAAGACTGCACTCGCATGTGCTCAACAGGGTCTAATCATTCGACGAAATAGATTATGACCTAGCCATGAAGATTTGCAAGAGACAGAAGAATTTGTTGCTGAACTTGAACAAGAGATTGTTTCTTAATCTGCGTGAAAAAAGTCTTTTTTTGAAATAGTATTTTAAAAATAAGTATTTGAATCAAAATATCGCAATATTCTACAGTGTCGAAATGTAGTTTCAGCAAACATTGAAAGATATTTTTCTCGTTCCGCTTTAGTAACCCATCAAACACGATATTTTGGAAAAAAAACAAGCGACAAAAATAACACGTCATCACTAAGACTACTTACTTCCTTTGAATGATGTTTGCTTTTGATTGAGAACCTTCGATATTCACAACATATATTTCACAAACAAATGATGGAACATCTCTCTCTCAATGACGCAAATGCAACCGTAATTTGTCTGTGCTCCAACGACGAAGAAATCGATAATTTCAGAGGACAACTCAACCATTCAGTTATTTCTTATAAAACCGTCGATTCATGCATCGAATTCATTCAATCGAATGAAAGCAAATCGAAAACATTGCTCATCGTTTTTCACGAATTCATTTCTGAGATTTTATCAAATATTTCCATTTTCAAACAAGTGGATTATTTATTTATTTATTATTCAAAACCCAACGACTACAAATATATCTATCACGAGGAATTGAATATCACTGGAATTTATGATCAACTCGGTCAGCTGTGTTCTTCAATCAAAGAAGAACTTGATTTGATTGATGAACACAATTCTAACTGGATCTTTTACGATCCAAAGCAGACCATGGAACGAGATCTATCGAAAAATGCCAATGATTTCCTCTGGGTTCATTTATTCCACGAACTTATTTGTTACTTACCACAGGATGACCTGGCCAAGCGACAATTCACAGAGCACTTTCCATCTGAAAATTTGAACGATTCGATGATTCGAAAAGTCTTTGAAAATGCACTACGAGAGCAAAATATTGATGAACTTTATCAGCTGCGATATTTCCTTGCAAGTTTAATTGAGGACATAAATGCTCAACATGAACAACTTCCATGTCTCATTTATCAGTCGATAAAACTGAGTCCAAAAGAATTGACAAAGTTCTGTAAATATAAAAGTAAACTCTTATTATACAAAGGATTTCTCTCTGGGAAGGAGAATTCTCCTCGGGAATATACTGATGTTATTTTGGAAATTGAATGCAATGTTAATCACTCAAGACAACAAGAAGACATTTTGTTCGATTTCAATACGACATTCAAAATCGAACATGTTCAACAAGTCGATCAACAATGTCTTATTCGATTGAAGACAGTGAATGATGGATTTTTGATTACACAGAAATACATCCAGGATACACGTCGCCATTGGGATGATTGGAATATTTCAATTATATTTGGTAAATTTCTGTTTGATATGTGTCAATGGAACCGATCGCAAAACTATTTCCAGCATCTCAAAGATGATTATTCGTCGTGCGAAGATCTAGCGTGGATTGAGCAATCGATTGGTCAAACTCTTTATTGGAGATGCCAATGGGAGGAAGCCCGCATACATTTCGATCAAGCCTATGATCGAATGACGAACAGCGACCCACCACGTATCAAAGATTCGGCTATAGTGTTGCATGATATTGCTGAGATTTTCCGAATGCAAGGAAAACTTGACGATTCGTACGAGTTCCACGAAAGAGCATTAGAAATTCGAAAGAAATTTTACTCGGGAGAACATCCATTGATGGCCGACAGTTTCGAATATATTTCATTTGTTCACCGACGGTGGAACAACAATGCTCAAGCACTCAATTTCTTGGAACAAGCACTAGCTATTCGAGAAAAATATTATCAACACTTACACTTTGACATCGCTCGAAATTTATACCATATTCATGGCTCATTGATTGATCAAAACGAACATAATAGAGCTTTGTCTATTCAAGAACGAATCACAACCATTTACGCAGATTCCCTCCCACCTGTACATTGGCAGATCGTTGAGATTATGTTATCCATGAGCTTATATTCTTTATTTCAAAGAAAATTATCAAGAGTGCTTGAATTTGCTATCAAAAGTTTTGACAATGATGCGCAAAATATATCGATTGGATAACATTCTTATTGCACAAACTCTATCGCTTATTGCAACTGTTAGAACTAGTCAGGAAAATCACGATGAATGTTTAGAACTTTCACAGCAAGTATTGGTCAAGTTGAAGCAACTGGTCCCGTCGAATACCATAGACATTGCCAATGGATTAATTTTTGTTGGCCATGCGTATATGAAGGGAACAGCGAACTACGATAAAGCATATGAGTGTTATCAGGATGCGTTGAAGATCTTAGAAGAATTTTACCCTTCACAGACTTCTGGCATCAGTAGTATTCTTCAGTCTATAGGAATCATGCTTATGAGAAAAGGAGAATATGACAATGCTCATGATGTGTTGAATCGATCTTTAAAATTACTTGAGGATCGTTATTCATCTGACAGTGTTGAATTAGTTTCGGCTCTTATAAACATCGGCCACACTTTATTCAATCAAGACAAACTTGATGACGCTCTTTCTGTCTATCAACGAGCTTTAACAATTCAACAAAAAGCGTACTCATCTGATCATATTCGGGTTTCAAATACTTATATTTATACAGGGAATTTATTAAAAAAGAAGAAAAATTACGACGAAGCGCTGGAATTGCTTCAAAAAGCATTAACAATCCAAGAAAGACACCTTCCACCAGACCATTCTGGAATCATCTCTACTATCGAGATATGTATCGATATTTTCAATAACCAGAACCGGTACGATGAAGCATTTGAATATCAACATCGATTGTTGATCATTCGACAGACCTATCGACCATCGGCTAACGAACAAATTATGTTTAGTTATAATCAGATGGGCGATATACGATTTGAACAAGGAAAATATGACGAATCAATGAGTTTATATGATAAGTCATTACAAATCTATGAAGAATTTCGCCCAACAAAGCATTCCAGCACGTTGAATTGCTTAATGAAAAACGGCAATCTTTTGATTGGTCAAAATAATTATCAAGATGCTGTTAAGTATTGCTGTCGATCTGTAGAAATTGCACGAAAATATTGTTCAGATACATATGAATCTCTTCCATTGGGTATTATGAACGTTGGTTTGTGTTATAAGTCTCAACGTCAATTCAGTGAAGCGATAGAAGCGTATTCTGAAGCATTAGATTTACTAAAAACCTATCAACCCAATAATTATGAGGATATTCTCTGGTGCTTATATGATCTTGGTCTCACCTTTTATCACAGTGGACCTAAGAATTATCGAAGAGCAATCGAAGTTTTCCAAGAATACCTGATGATTGTACAATCGAGTTGTTCTTCAGACTATTCATCTCTACTTGATGCTCTTTCCGATCTAAGAAAAATCCACCAGCTTCGACGTGAATATACGTTAGCTCTTCAATATGGCATTCTGTGTTATTCAATACAAGAGAAGATCCTTTCACCCACTCATATACAAATTGGCAAAAGTTTAGCAAATATTGGTTTGTGTTATGAAGAGCTATTTCAATTTAGACCGGCATTAGAATATTATCAGCGAGCATTAAATGTCTATGAGGATGAAGAATGTTCGTCTGTTTCACCAACAGATATTTTCGACATAGAACTAAAAATTGACCGGATTTTAACGATACTTGCCCAAATCGAGTTGTAAGTTTTCTCTGTTGGATAGTTGTCAATAAATGAAATATCAAGAAAACTGCGAATGTCCGAAGTAGGAGAAAAGAACCGGTCACCTACATGTGATGTTTGCAACCATTTCGATGGTGATGCATTCTTTCTGCTCAGTGTCGTTTGTTTCTTTTGAAGCAAGCATTTATGGTTGTTGGTTTCTTCATGCAAATATTTCTGTACCTTGGGAAAAATGTTGTTTTCTTTCGCTTTGACTAGACGCTATCATTTCCGTTATATAGAGAGCGGTTCGCTCTTGTTTCCATGGCTGTTGACTTTTCTTTATTTGTGATGCCCTCGTTTTTTCTTCCGAAAGCAGGATATACATGTAAATTCATTATTGTCGCAAAAAAGAAGATCAATGGGTCGGTTCGATTGCAAACGCATGTTTTTGTACTCGTTTCAGTCGACCCTAGTCGGTAAATGGTTACCGGTAATTCCAGACGATTTGCTTCCATGACGAGCTTTTCTGCTACCCATTTACTTTGTGCGTAACCGGTACTTAAACTTTCGGGAGCAATTTTGTCGACGAAGATTTTGTTATTCGTATCCGATGTCAAAACGCTCACTGTAGAGATATAATGCATAGGTATCTGCGGTCTTTTGGTATAAGTAGCTAAGCGAATGATGTCCCCTGTGCCACAAACATTCGATTGATAGAGTTTGCTACAGGGAAACCTGTTGACAGTCGCACCATAATGGTAGATAAAATCGACTTGTTCAGCTACAGATTCGTACGTTTGTTGGTCCAATCCAAACTGTGATTCTTCCAAGTCAGCTTTCAGAGGTATGATACGCTTTTGAAAATTTTTTTTCCATAGCTGATAAAGAATTAAATTTTCACGTATCCTATCCAGCGAAGTCTTCGAGGACTGACACTCAGAAGGATACACATTTAACTACTCCGCTAAAAGAAATGCGTCAACGGATCCGGTTGTTCCTGTAATGAAAATTCTTTGCATTTCTGTCCAACTACCACATTTAATTGTAATTCCGATTCATAATCTAATCGTTCAACTGTTGAACGAGACATCGAAGCTAAGTAAGAAGGATCTTTGACCATCATTGCCAATTGTTCAGAGATGATGTCAGATTCTTCTATGAGCAAACTATAGTCGGCACAAACACTCCCAGATTGTTTTCGATTAGACTCGGTAAGCGCAAGGCGGATAGGGAATCTCTAATTTACCTGTTGAAACGAGGATACCGTCTGTGTCGAACTTATCACTGACTATACTTTTCAATTGCTGTTCAATAGTCTTCGCTTGTTTCAATCTCTCGCCATAAAATATGTATTTAGTTTTGGACGGCATGATTTCATTGTTGTTGTTAATAAACCATTCTCAGGCGTAAATCGTTGAAAATCAATGATCAAGCGTATCGGTATGTCGACTCATAATTATTACTCTTGAAACAATCTTAATTTTCAGAAAACAGAATAAGTTTTTCAAGATTGCGCAACCAAAAAAGAAACATTTATATAAGTAATAACATGCATGACATATTAATTCACATTTTTCCTACTCTGACCGATGAGTCGTGTATGTTCGAGTGATACTCGTTTTCTACGCTATGCATAGCTTCCTTGCTTCTTTTCTATATACTAAAAAAACGTGCGTTTCTATCCTCTTTTCATTTTTTGCTCTAGAACGACACGATGTCTGTCCGTATCGTCACATACAATTTACTTCTGCCGATTTTGGCTGAACAACCAGGAAACTATGTGGTATCCCGGCCGGAGTATCTTAAGACTGAATATCGATGGAAATTAATTAGGTCTCAATTGGAACAAGAGATTCATTCTTACAAAAATACGATTATTTGTTTACAGGAAGTGAGTAATACTCTCCTGTCGACATTACAAGCGTTTTTCCATCAAATGAATTATAAGTTGTTTGAAAGCTTATATAATAATCAAGGCAATGATTATAGGGGAGTAGCGTTAGCGGTACCTGCTAATCTGCCTCTAATATATAAAAATGCGGTCACCATTGGAGAACACCTGCGTTTGACTATTCAATCTTTCGATGCAACTTTCAATTCTTCATTATGGTGGAAAACTGTGAAATATTCAATTATGAAAACTTTCAAAGATCAATCTGTTAATCCATGGGAAAAAGCCATGTCGTTAAAAAATGTTTTGATTTGTGTTGGGGTGATGGTTCATGGAAGGCCTTTGTTTGTTGGCACATATCACATGCCTTGTCTATTCAGAGACCCAAGTATAATGATAATTCATGCGTCTGCAGCAAAAGATCTTATGTTTCAAATAGCCAATGGTCATCCTTTTGTTCTCGCCGGTGATTTCAATATGCAACCAATTGACAGTGCGTACCGAGCAATTACCCGTAGAGGCAACGTCGAAGATCGTGTGTTACCAAAAGTCGGTAACCGGGGAGTTACTTATCGATTCAATAAACAACAGGTGTTACGAAGTGCATACCGAGAGAAAAATAAAGCTGAGCCCAACTATACAAACTTTGCCACGACAAGACACGAATCGAGTAGTTTTTGTGGCACACTTGATTATATCTTTTTTACTGGAAACCTAACTGTCCATGATGTACTACCATTACCAAGTCATCCAACTGGAAAATCATATCCTGATAGGACACATCCATCAGATCATCTGATGTTGGCCGCAACATTGCAGCTCGTATAAGAATATACTCTAGTACACTTCACATATTTACATCACCAATATGTAAATGAAATCTTTTGATTTCGTATAATAAACAAGACAATATCGAGGTCAGGGTGGGAGAAATTTATTCCGTAAAACAATATTTATTTAAAAGAGAAACTGTGGTCATACAATTGATATTTTTATTCATATTAGTTTTCAATGAATAATATTATCATATTTAGAGAAGTGACTTAGTGCAAATACAATGACAAGCCGTGCAAACGATGATGTATACAATTTATAAATATAATACCTATTGTCATTGATTATTTTCATACTTTTGAATATAATTGATGAGTCAAGAGAAGAGAATCTCATTTTAAATATGCAGATCTACGCAAATATCGGTATCCTTTCGGTTATTTTTTTTTCTTAGTATAATCATTCAACCATTAAAGCAGTGCGTGTGTAAAGGACGAACAATACCACGGTGACGTCATTTGGAACAAATATAATCGTGTGGACAAGGAATATGTTTTTCTTTGTGTGAAAGAACCGCCCAATATATTTTGTCGTCAAATAAACACATACACTCATTCACATTTCGTTTTTCGAACGATGCATTTTATCGTGCTCATCTTTTTTGCGTTGATTTTCTATACTAATCCAAACAGGAATCAAGGTTAGTTTTTGAATATTCGCGTACAGTTTATACATTTGTTTTTTTTTAAGTCTTTGGCTGTGAATGCCCTGCAAAAGATAATAGAAATTATGTATCTGCCGATGCAGGTGACCTGCAGGCTAATGGACAATTGAAATGTTGGTATGTAGCTCAAAGTGGAAATGCTCGTGGCACGTTGTATTGTTTATACCGAGTAAGCGAAGATTGTAAATATCATATTCAATAATTACACATTTTTTTAGACTGATTGCACAATCGCCATTGATGGTGATGGAGGATTTTGCGTTTCTTCGACACGTATGTATGATTATCTGCAAGATGTTACATACACAATAGAACTTGTGCAATAAAGATCTTTGTAAAACGATTCTGATGTTTGTAGCGACAACAATAGTTGCACCGACACAACCAGGCAGTGGAGGAAATACGACAACAACTACCACAACTTGTAAGGATCTTTCCAATATCTAAATATAAAAAGATTATTTTCTGGAAGCAAATACAATGTATTTCAAAATTGTAGTCCTATACATGAATGATGTGTCAACGATTGAGCACAGTTTCTCTAACTAAATTCAGTCATTTTTACATCGTATTTCTTCACCATTAGAATATAGCTCATTAATTTATTCGTTACTTTTCTAAAGCATCCAAATGTCAATGCCCTGCTACGGATACCACGGGCACTGCACTTATCGCCGGTCAGATCCAAAGTGGTGCTTTAGCATGCAGTTACTCTATGAGCGACAACGGTTGTTGGTATGATCTGGTAGGTAGTGCAGCGCAAAAGAACTATTGTGGACTTCAGTATTTAATTTGATTTTCTCAGAATACATGCGCTCTTATACAAGACGAACACGGAGGGCAATGCAGCGGCAGCCAAAGTAAGTTTTCCAAAGATTTCACTCTCCACAATGCGCCGCTTACAAACTGTCTCTCTTAGCAAATACGACATCGACAACTAATGGACAAACAACATCCACGACCATGATGGGTGCTATGACGTCATCTACAACAACACAGATGACAGCGTCAACATCAACCTTGATGATGTCTACAGGATCGACATCAACCTCGATGATGTCTACAGGATCGACATCAACCTCGATGATATCTACAGGATCGGCATCAACCTCGATGATGTCTACAGGATCGGCATCGACGTCAACACCAATAATGTCGGCAACATCGACATCAACATTATCGATGACAACTACAACATTCTCTAACGCATCATCAGCCACAATTGTTTTTGGTAATACAACTCAGTCTGCGGGTATAAACTCAGGTAACATTTGTCTTCGAGATGTAGCTTAACGATACTATTTCTTTTATAGGAAACAATCTGTCAAAAATTCTGCTCTTTATTGCTATGGTTAATATACTAATCATCAATGTTTTGCTATAAACATCTGTGTAGTTGATCGTTAGGATGGATTATATAAAACTCAATTTGGCTTTATCGTCTTCATTTGAATCATCTGTTTAATTTTTCTACAATAATATGAATAAAGATTTTTTCAGTATCTATTGTGTTATTATTCACAAAAAGAGAACTAAATATTTATAATGTGATAGAACTATCAATGTAGAAAACGTTTGTACTAAAGTCTAGAAAATTTTCAGTATCAACTTGAATTTTAAACTATATACGCTTCTCTGATTCATCACGATAACAATATTTGATCCTGCCATGCATTGAATATCTCAGCTTTTGTGACATGAAAAATCTTGAAATAATATACCAAGAGTACATAATCGATTAGAGTAACAATGATGTTGGTACTTAACGTTTGGAGTCCGAAGAATCCTTGATCTTGAAGATTAGTTTGGTCATTCTGTCTCTGAGAAAATCATGCTAATATTTTCAAATCTGATGATCATTTGATGAGATACCCACCATTGTTGTCGAATATGTTTCCTGAACATTGAAGTAAATCTCACCAATGAAAACTTTGTTTATACTATTATTTTATTGATTGTTTTTTACCGTCAGTGAAAAGCAAACATTACGGTTTTGGAACTTTTTCTGATTATGACAAGGAAAGTCGCGAGAGAAAATTCTCAAAATACTCAGTGGTGTTGAACTGTAAGAAATTAGTTTATTTGGTACCCTCGTGCGGAAAAGTATTCCTTTGTAAATCTTATGAATAAAACACAATATTATGTGGATGATTAACTCATAGGGTGCCATCCTTTTTTACGACACGATTACAATTGTTCGTCTAATCTAAATTATGATATTTTTAGATGTGGTTTCATAGAAAACGCCTCAAAACAATGACTTTTTGACTTCTAGGAAAACTTATAGCTACATTTCAAATTTTATTACTTTAAAAAATACATTCACTTTCACTGGGCTCGTTTTTTTACCCCGGCTGGTATGCAAGAGTTAAAGACGAACTTTTTTAGACAGATACGTTGTGAATCAAAATGAGGTATCTGACGAAGATGACATGAATTAATGCTCGTTCATATTTTACAGATTCCAAGAAATGATTCTTTGAAAATTTTCTGATAGGAGCTTGAAGGAACAACAAATACGACAAAGACGAGTATTGAAGGTATGAATGAAATAAAATATGCAGATAGATATAGCCACGCTTGATCAGAAACATTTGTACATCCCGATAACAAAGAAATGATTAGGCGTGGTGTTGAGAGAAAAAGTAGAATTATGGAACTGATGACAAGCTGTTTGTGTTCATTCCATTGCTCACGAAGATATTCTCCGTATTTTTGTCGTTTTTGAGCTTCTAGCCGTCTACGAGCACTTCTGATAATGATGAAGATAGCAGAGAAGAGATTGGCAAGAAATGGACCGAGAAGATGAATAAAGAGAATAGCTGTATTATAATTTTGAATAGAATGAGAATAAGAAGTCAAACACCAGAAACGTCTATCTATTACGATTTNATAGAAATTGGCAAAAGTTTAGCAAATATTGGTTTGTGTTATGAAGAGCTATTTCAATTTAGAATGGCATTAGAATATTATCAGCGAGCATTAAATGTCTATGAGGATGAAGAATGTTCGTCTGTTTCACCAACAGATATTTTCGACATAGAACTAAAAATTGACCGGATTTTAACGATACTTGCCCAAATCGAGTTGTAAGTTTTCTCTATTGGATAGTTGTCAATAAATGAAATATCAAGAAAACTGCGAATGTCCGAAGTAGGAGAAAAGAACGGATCACCTACACATGTGATTTTTGGAATCATTTCGATAGTGATGTATTCTTTCTGCTGAGTGTCGTTTGTTTCTTCACGTTGAAGACGTTCAAATGTATCTGTGCACGTCAGCATCCTGCTGAATAAGATTTTTTTCTACCATATGCTTGAGGAGTGATTGTGAATTCATCTAGCGGTGTCTCCTTTTTTCGTATGTTTCTTGAATGAATGAAAGAGGATTTTTTTCAGATAATGTGTTTTTCTTCATGCAAATATTTCTATACCTTGGCAGAAATGTTGTTTTCTTTCGCTTTGACTAGACGCTATCGTTTCCGTTATATAGAGAGCAGTTTGTTCTTGTTTTCGTGGCTGTTGACTTTTCTTCGTTTGAGAGGTCCTCGTTTTTTTTCTTCCGAAATCAGGACAGACATGTAAATTCATTATTGTCATGAAAAAGAAGGTCTGCATATCGGTTCGATTGCAAACGCCTGTTTCTGTACTCGCTCCAGTCGACCCTAGTCGATAAATGGTTACCGGTAATTCCAGACGATTTGTTTTCATGACAAGCTTTTCTACTACCCATTTACATTGTGCGTAACCGGTACTTGAACTTTCGGGAACAATTTTGTCGACGGAGATTTTGTTACTCGTATCCGATGTCAAAACGCTCACTGTAGAGATATAACGCATAGGTACATGCGTTGTTTTAGTATAAATAGCTATGCGAATGATTTCCCCTGTGCCACAAACATTCGATTGATAGAGTTTGCTATAGAGAAAGGTAAAGTTGACAGTCGCATCACAATGGTAGATAAGATCGACTTGTTCAGCTACAGATTCGTACGTTTGTTGGTCCAATCCAAACTGTGATTCTTTCAAATCACCTTTCAGAGGTATGATATGCTATTGAAAATTTTCTTTCCAGAGCTGATAAAGGATTAAATCTTCACGTATGCGATCCAGCGAAGTCTTCGAGGATTGACACCGAGCGAGATATATAAATTGATACTCGGAAGGATGCACATTTAACAACTCCACTAAAAGAAATGCGCTAACGAATCCGGTTGTTCCTGTAATGAAAATTCTTCGCGGAGAAGCAATTGATTCTTTGGATTTCTGTCTAACTACTACATTTAATTGTAATTGCGAATCATAATATAATCGTTTTACTGTTAAACGAGACGTCGAAACTCAGTAAGAAGGATGTTCGATCATCATTGTTAATTTTTCATAGGTGATGTCAGATTCTAGGAGCAAACTAGTCGGCACAGACACTCCAAGATTATTTTCGATTAGACGTGATAGGCGCAAGGCGGATAGGGAATCTCTACCTAATGAGACGAACAGACCGTCTATGCCGAACTTCTCGCTGACTATACTTTTCAATTGCTGTCCAACAGTCTTCGCTTGTTTCAATCTCTCACCATAATATGTATTTAGTTTTGGACGGCATAGTTTCACTGTTAATGTTAATAAATCATTCTCAGGCGTAAACCGTTGAAAATCAATGATCAAGCATATCGGTATATCGACTTATATTACTCTTGAAACAATTTTTCAATATTGCACAACCAAAAAAGAAACATTCATATGAGTGAAAACATGCATGACATATTAATTCACGCTTTTCCTACGCTGATCGATGAATCGTATATGTTCGAGTGGTATTTATTTTCTACGCTATGCATAGCTTCCTTCCTTCTTTTCTATATATTATAAAAACGTGCGTTTCAACCCTCTTTTCATTTTTTGCTCTAAAACGACACGATGTCTGTCCGTATCGTCACATACAATTTACTTCTGCCGATTTTGGCTGAACAGCCAGGAAACTATGTAGCATCCCGGCCGGAGTATCTTAAAACTGAATATCGATGGAAATTAATTAGGTCTCAATTGGAACAAGAGATTCATTCTTATAAAAATACGATTATTTGTTTACAAGAAGTGAGTAATACTCTCCTGTCGACATTACAAGCGTTTTTCCATCAAATGAATTATAAGTTCTTTGAAAGCTTATATAATAATAAACACAATGATTATAGGGGAGTAGCTTTAGCTGTACCTGCTAATTTGCCTCTAATATATAAAAATGCGGTCACCATTGGAGAACACCTGCGTTTAACTATTCAATCGTTTGATGCAACTTTCAATTCTCTATCATGGTGGAAAATTGTGAAATATTCAATTACGAAAACTTTCAAAGATCAGTCTATTAATTCGTGGGAAAAAGCCATGTCATTAAAAAATGTTTTGATTTGTGTTGGAGTGATGGTCCATGGACGGCCTTTGTTTGTTGGCACATATCATATGCCTTGTCTATTCAGAGACCCAAGTATAATGATAATTCATGCCTCTGCAGCAAAAGATCTTATGTTTCAAATAGCCAATGGGCATCCTTTTGTTCTCGCTGGTGATTTCAATATGCAACCAATTGACAGTGCGTACCGAGCAATCACCCGTCGAGGCAACGTCGAAGATCGTGTGTTACCAAAAGTCGGTAACCGGGGAGTTACCTATCGATTCAATAAACAACAGGTGTTACGAAGTGCATACCGAGAGAAAAATAAAGCTGAACCAAACTACACAAATTTTGCCAGGACAGGACAATCATCGAATAGCTTTTGTGGTACACTTGATTATATCTTTTTTGCTGGGAACCTAACTGTCCTCGATGTACTACCATTACCAAGCCATCCAACTGGAAAATCATATCCTGATAGGACACATCCATCAGATCACCTGATGTTGGCTGCAACACTGCAGCTCATATAAGAATCTACTCTAGTACACTTCACATATTTACATCATCAATATGAAAATAAAATCTTTTGATTTCGTATAATAAACAACACAATATCAAGGTCAGGGTGGGAGAAATTTATTCCGTAAAACAGTATTTAAAAGAGAAACTGTAGACATACAATTGATATTTTTATTCATCTTAGTTTTTAATGAATAATATTATCATATTTAGAGAAGTGATTTAGTGCAAATACAATGACGAACCATGCAAACGATGATGTATACAATTTATAAATATAATACCTATTGTCATTGATTACTTTCATACTTTTGAATATAATCGATGAGTCAAGAGAAGAGAATCTCATTTTAAATATACAGATCTACACAAATATGGCTGTCCTTTCGGTTATTTTTTTCTTAGTATAATCATTCAACCATTAAAGCAGTGCGTGTGTAGAAGACGAACAATACTAAGGTGACGTCATTTGGAACAAATATAATCGTTTGGATAGGGAAAAAGTTTTTATTTTTGTGAAAGAGCCGCCCAATATATTTTGTCGTCAAATAAACATATACACTCATTCACATTTCTTTTTTCGAACGATGCATTTTATCGCACTCATCTTTTTTGCGTTGATTTTCTGTATTAATCCAAACAGGAATCAAGGTTAATTTTTGAATATTCGTATATAGTATATACATTTGTTTTTTAAAGTCTTTGGCTGTGAATGTCCTGCAAAAGATAATAGAAATTATGTATCTGCCGATGGAGGTGACGTGCAAAGTAATGGACAATTGAAATGTTGGTATGTAGCTCAAAGTGGAAATGCTCGTGGCACTTTGTATTGTTTATACCGAGTAAGTGAAGATTGTAAATATCATATTCAATAATTACACCTTTTTTTTTAGACCGATTGCACAATCGCCATCGATGGTGATGGAGGATTTTGTGTATCTTCGACACGTATGTATGATTATCTGAAAGATGTGGCATACACAATAGAACTTTTGCAATAAAGATCTTTGTAAAACGATTCTAATGTTTGTAGCGACAACAACAGCTGCACTGACAGAACCAGGCAGTGGAGGAAATACGACGACGACAACAACAACAGTTACAACGACACGATCAGGCAGTGGAGGAAATACGACAACAACCACCACAGCTTGTAAGTATCTTTCCAATATCTAAATGTATAAAGATCATTTTCTGGGAGCAAATATGATGTATTTCAAAATTGTAGTCCTATACATGAATGATATGTCAACGATTGAGCATAATTTCTCTAACTAAATTCAGCCATTTTTATATTGTATTTCTTCACTATTAGCATATAGTTCATTAATTTATGCGTTACTTTTCTAAAGCATCCAAATGTCAATGCCCTGCTACGGATACCACGGGTACTGCACTTATTATCGGTCAGATCCAAAGTGGCGCTTTAGTATGCGGTTACTCTATGACCGACAACGGTTGTTGGTATGATCTGGTAGGTAGTGCAGCGCAAAAGAATTATTGCAGACGCCAGTATTTGATTTGATTTTCTCAGAATACATGCGCTCTTATACAAGACGAACACGGAGGACAATGCAGCGGCAGCCAAAGTAAGTTTTCCAAAGATTTCACTCTCCACAATGCGCCGCTTACAAACTGTCTCTCTTAGCGAATACGACATCGACAACTAACGGACAAACAACATCTACGACTATGATGGGTGCTATGACGTCATCTACAACGGCACAGATGACAACATCAACATCAACCTCGATGCTGTCTACAGGATCGGCATCAACATCAACACCAGTAATGTCTGCAACATCGACATCAACGCCAATGATGTCTACAACATCGACATCAACGTTATCGATGACAACTACAACGTTCTCTAACGCATTCCCAACTACAACTATTTTTGATAACACGACTAATTCTACGGGTATAAACTCAGGTAAAATTTACCTTCCAGATGTAGCTTAGCGATACTATTTCTTTATTAGGAAACAATCTGCCAAAAATTTCGCTCTTTATCGCTATGGTTAATACACTAATCATCAATGTTTTGCTATAAACATCTATGTAGTTGATCGTTAGGATGGATTATATAAAACTCAATTTGACTCTATCTTCTTTATTCGAATTATCTGTTTAATTTTTCTACAATAATATGAATAAAGATTTTTTTTCAATATCTATTGTGTTATTATTGACAAAAGAACTAAATATTTTGAGGTGCTCTACAAACCACGAGTTTTATATCGTGTAAATGGAATTTATCATATAATGTGCTAAAGCTATCGATGTAGAAAACGTCTGTACTAAAGCCGAGAAAGTTTTCAACATGAACTTGAGTTTTAAACTATATATGCTTCTCTGATTGGTCATTCTGTCTCGGAGAAAATCATGCTAATATTTTCAAATCTGAGGATCATTTGATGAGATGCCCACCATTGTTGTCGAATATGTTTCCTCAACATTGAAGTAAAGCTCATCAACGAAAACTTCGTTTATACTATTATTTTATTGACTGTTTTTTACTCTTAATGAAAAGCAAACATTACGGTTTTGGAACTTTTTCTGATTATGACAAGGAAAATCGGGAGAGAAAATTCTTAAAATACTCAATGGTGTTGAACTGTAAGAAATTAGTTTATTTGGTACTATCATGCTGAGAAGTATCCCTTTGTAAATCTTATGAATTAAACACAATATTATGGGGATGATTAACTCATAGAATGTCAGCCTTTTTACTACATGATTACAATTGTTCGTCTAATCTAAATTATGATATTTTTAGATGTGATTTCATAGAGAACACGTCAAAACAATAACCTTTTTGACTTCTAGGAAAACTTATAGCTACATTTCAAATTTTGTTACTTTAAAAAATACATTCACTTTCACTGGGCTCATTTTTTACCCCGGCTGGTATGCAAGAATTAAGAATGATTGATGCGAATAAATACTCTCTTAATTCACGACTGACTTCGATGACGTATTTTGTTTTTCTTTTGTAAGTACAACAATCTTCGAATCAACGGGGATTCATGATTTTTTTACTTCAAATACTTATGAAGAGGTTTAAATATGAGCACTTGTTCTCAATGAATGAGAAAAGTCATGCAAATGAAGTATCTAAAGCATGATTTTCCATCGGCACAAATGTTACTAACTCAATATTGTCGAATTGTTTGCAATTCAGGATGCCATTACTATCGATTATCTATGCACTTGCAAGTTCTATCTTGATAAAAATCATTGAGAAGATGATAGGTCAATATTATTTGAAACTGATTCGGAAGACAATTTGTTCATTGATACGTACGGTTACATACAATGTGTATTCTGTTTTCGTTCAAAAAAAGGTAATCAACTGGTCAAGATTATTCTCGTGAATACTTCGATCTATATTGTGTTCATTATGATAATAGCAGTTCTTATTAAAGACGAACATGCAGTAAAGTATTCACGAAGGATGAATGTAATGAATACGGAAGTGTTTATTCTATCTGCACATACATCGACTCCTTTTTCGAAAGAAGGAAATCTAAGCCGGAAGAATAAACGAAATAAGTTCATCAATTTCCAACGATGTTCTTTTCTTTCCAAAATTATTCTTCTCGTATAGGTAGCGAGAACATGCTGTTTTTTTAATCAATATTTGCAACGAAAAAACGTGATATCGCAACCAAACAAAACAACGTTTTGAGAGAAAACTGATTATTCCTGACTTGTGTATTATGTCTATTACTAAAACTACCATTGCCGAAGAATTACTTTTAGTGCATATATAACTTTCTCATCTGCTTCAGTGTATCATTTATCAATTGATAATATTGACTTTGCCATTACCGGCGTATGATATACGTTTTACTATTATAAAATGAATTCGATGTTATTATTCCACAAACTGTAGTACAGTTACACATATTAATTAGTTTATTTAAAGAACGTAGTAACCCAAAATCACAAAAGTTGTTTTTCTTATGTCAGATTATTGTTCATGACACTTGTATCAGGGAGAATAATGTCAACGAGGTAATGCATTTGATGGTCTGAATGAACATTCTTTAGAGAAGAAGCGAACTGTTTATCCAAAAGTTAATCCTTACACACAAGATCTTTGATATTCTGAAAAAAAAGATAAATCGATCCTTGTTTCTAAATATAGCTCCCAGACGAACTTCGTCAGTACTGATGCTAAATTACATAATAGTCGTTAAAAACATTTGGAAAACGATAGTATTTCTAGACTCGCTAAATTAAGCCCGATTGAAAATCGTTTCATGCTGTTTATCGATATTTTGTCAACATTGATTCTTTATATTTTACTTCGACTGTGATGTAATCATGTCGTTGAAACATATGTAAGAAAATTAGTTTGAAATTATCAAAGGTAGATTAAGAAAAAAGAAACATTGTAAACTAGGTACGCTGTGTGCTTAATCCTACGCAATTACTGTTCTCGTCCTATTACTCATTTCTGTTATTTATCTCTGACTGATAGATATTGACTGCAATGACAAAATATAAGAATAAATAATCATTAGCCGATATATCTTGTATCTCTGTTCATTTATTAAACTTTTCTGGTTGAACAGTAGTACCCACAACTCTTTCGTCAAACCATTATGTTCTGACAACGATGAAAGAGCACATAGCAAACTTATTCTGAAGATTATCTGTAAGGAGAAAAGTATTCGCACTCGTGCTTTTTCAGGTGAAAACAATATTTGACGTACTTTGCTCACACACCTGCGATTCGAAGGAAAAAAAATATTTTTGTTTATGAATTGGTATTTCAAATGTTCGTACATTGTATCTGTGCTTATAGTACGAAATAATGTATTTCCTTTGTATGCAAAACATCTTTTGGTTTCACTCAAGTTTTCTCAAAATCCAATCGGATGTTTGCATATTTGAGATTTTATGATCATTTTCATCAGAAGAATCTAATACATATGTGTTAGGCTGATTGTGATATGAAATATGATGATTTAAATGTTTTCGTCTCTTTCTCTCGTTATGTACAGTAAGTGCATCAGCTTTATGACACATTTAACTATGTACATATAGATGACTGTTCTTTCACCGCTCCTGTTGTTTTTCTTCGTTGAAGTGAGAGTGAGCATCGAAAATTTGGAAAGAATTCATCAGCATGCAAAAGCAAAATATTTTTCAAAGATTATTGTTGTCAGTATACTATCATGAGACGGTATTATAATTCAGTGATGAACTTTATTATATGTTCGATGATTCAAATACGAAGTTTCGGATACAATCACAGCAAGAATGTGCGCACATACGAAGAAAGATCTTATTTTGAAAAGTTTATTTTAAGTGCAAATGAAGGACTTTTCCTTGTTGTACTTGTAGTCATCTACGCTCTAATATATAAAATCGTCCTTTTTTCTTCCAGTGCGTCTTGATTGTACATCCCATCCTTCGTTATATACCGAACATGTGACGAAAGTGAAATAAACATCGATACGTCTCAATCTTTGCAAACGATTTTTCACATAGATTTTGTTTTTTTTGTCGTAGTTATTCACCTATTAGACATACTTGTTTGACGTCATTCACATGATCGAATCGATAATGAATCAAGACGATGTTGTTTTGTAGCTGTGCATTTTTCATTATGTTTATCCTGTGTGAGTACAAGCGTCGTTTTTTTAGTGATATGTACTTTATCAGTATAAGTCTTTTCATGGTTTTTATAAGCATTGGCAACAATGCAGGTTTGTTCACGAACACTCATAACTATTTTATATGCATTCAAAAGGAAATCTCACTATGATTTTTTAAATTTAAGCACAAGAAACAACCACAATTATCATAGCAGGCACTACAACTATAGTAACAGATACAACAACAACAACGGCAATAGCAACGGAAACTACAACAACTACCATTGCGAATGCTATTACAACAACGACGGCAATAGCAACGGAAACAACAACAACTACCATCGCGAATGCTATTACAACAACAACGGCAATAGCAACGGAAACAACAACAACTACCATCGCGAATGCTATTACAACAACAACGGCAATAGCAACGGAAACAACAACGACGACGGGAGTAGCAGCGGGAACAACAACTACCATCGCGAATGCTGTTACAACAACGACGGCAATAGCAACGGAAACAACAACGACGACGGGAGTAGCAACGGGAACAACAACAACAACTACCACAATACAAAGCACATCGACTACGGTCAAATCGAATACGACAACGACATCAACGACTACGGTCAAGTCGACTACCACATCTACAACATCATCAACATTGAGATCCAACGCAACGGCATTTAATGCTACTTCTAGTAGTGTAACTCTAGGTAAATGATTCATTAATTGTCTTCAAATGCTCACTTTATAATCCGATTCTATAAAGCTATTAAATTTCACTATCTGTATATTTAGGTAAAATACAATCAAATATTCATCTATGGGTTTCTGGAATTACCTTGTGTAGATACATTTTATCTCATATTTATATCTAATCATCCATAACATTAATTCTGACACTACTTATTCATCAGTCATATGAACATATAATACTTTTAGGTCAATTTGACTTGTACTTTGCCTTTTCCTTCACGTTGTACTCGCTCTTTAGAATAAAACAGTAAGAATAGGTTTTATTTTTAAACGTTTTCGCCAGTGTACTTTTTTTTGTCACTCTGACCTATAACGATCAATTAATCTGATTATGAAGATATGTTCACGTAAAATACTATTCTTACTTATACTCGCCATTTTTATCTTGATGCACCGTTATCATGTCTTGATACATTTTACCATCAACTCCGAAGAGAGCTTTTGCATGTTTCATCGCGAATCCCTTATAATCATTATCATCGCCACTATATAACCTCACCAACAGTGGTAAATAAATTTTCATATGTTCATTATTGGTGACTGAGCGTATGAAATCTTTTTTCGATGAATTTTTGTTCAATAAGTAAAACTCTTTAACTAACTGAATCATTTGATCATATTTTGGTCGTATATGTTGCTCCATGTCTGCGATTCTTTCCAATGTTGGGATGTCGTCTTTGAAGAGATCTATTAAATGTTCTTTATTTCCGTAAATGAGCGCTTCAAATAATGCCCTGGGAGAATTTTCGATTCCACGATCTCCATAAATCATAAAATACTTTTGTGTTTTGATCTTGACGAGGTACGAAGATCGTCCAGGATGTATAATCTCCACAACATAACCTTCGCACAACGTTTCTTGGTAAGTATCTTCAAGCAATTGTTTTTGTGTAACATTGGATGGAATGGTTTGAAAAGGAACGAGACGATTCGCAATTGTCAAAAAATGACGTTCGAGTAGAAAATCTCTTAATCGATTACCAAATAGAGTTTCACCGTTTTCATGGCATCGAATAGATAGAATAGTCAGCTGAGGTTCTGCATAAGCAACAAACACATGATTAGATGGCGTTGTGTATTCCATATTGACTGTATAATTAAGACAAACTAAACGTTCTAGTTCAGTTTTGAATTCACCTGAATAGAAAATATTAATAGATCATTCGGATACACAATTTCAAAAATAGTCTTCTTGTTCCAACTTACCTTCAAGTAAACGCATAGCTTCTTGAACTTGATTCGATGTTAAGGATTGTTTAGATTTCAGCCGAAGTATTTGCTCTTTCGATTCTCTACCATGTAAGAACGTTGTCATCAGTGACCCATCCATTTTATCCATTTTAACACCGAGTCGACCACGTTCATGAAATTGCTTCTGACCAAAACCTTCTTCGTAATCAAAAATTTTTTCTAAGGGTAATGAAACGAGCTGTGCACATTTTGTATTTGTAATGTTGAACATAACTCCACAACAATTTCGAGCTGCTGGATGCGTCTGGAACCGTCCATAAGAGCAAAGACGATGATTGAATATACGGTAGTTTATACCGTGTAAACGAATGTCTTTGAAATAGAAGATTTCATCTTGAGAACATAGATTCATCAAATCATCATACAGTGTATCCATATTGAGCTGTGATCAAAAAGAAGAAAAAAACTATATATATAACGTTATATAAGCGTTGTAATTTCAAACTAAATGGTAATTGCGAAACTTCCCTGTAGAGAAAGAAAAAAAAAGTGAAGATATGAGAATGTCAGTTCTTTCGTTCTCTCTTATTTTGTAAATGTTGATGTTGGACGTCATTTTCAATTATGATGCAAGTACATAAGCATAAGTAACTCTGCATTTTGTCGAAAATTTTGTCAACTCTTCTGTATATACTGTTCTCGTTGATTTTTTCATTAGAATTAATTAATTGAAAAAAAAATTTCTCGCTCTATATACATCCATATCAATAATTGAAAGATAGATGACTCACAACAACACTCTCTGTGCACATTCTATACTTTCACATTTCCACGAAACTTCATTTTCAAATGTTTTCTAGTTATTCATATTTCACCATTGCAATTCTCCTGATATCTGTTATCAATATAAACGAGGGTATTCGTTCATTACTAGACGTTTGCGTATAGAACAGTGTATGTATCCTTTTTAAGTATCGGGATGTGAATGTCCAGAGAAAGATGCCAGGAATTATGTGCGTGTTGATATGGGTGTTTTGCAAGACGATGGGCGATTAAAATGCTGGTATGTGGCCAATGCTGGAGATGATCGTGGTAATTTCACTTGTTCGTACTACGTATGTCCAGACTAGCAATCTGACAGTCACTTGAATAGTGTCGTTTAGGCTAACTGTACTATTTCAAATGATAGTGACGATGGAAATTGCGTTACTGTGATCAGTATGTATTTTACGTTAACATGAATAGAAACGAAACTATTTGCTGAACATTTTTGCTTTGCAGACGTGGGAATATCAACAGCGATTATGACATCATCCACAACAGTTACAACTACAGTATCAGTAACAACGGGAACGACAACAAACCGACCATCGGCCAGTGGAGGACTTCTAAGTAATGATTTTCTTTTCTTTGTAATAATTCATCAAAGATTGATGCGTGCTTTCAGGTAACAGTCGGACAAGCATCTGTGTACTCACTGCTATAATTATGCTTATTTTAAAAATAAAATCTTCTGCTATTGCTTGAAATAGCCGAAGAATGGAGATATCTGTCGGCTAATTTTCTATAAACAGGTGTACTCATTCTTTTTTTTTTTGATCGGTTCTTTATTGAGTAATACATTCACATTGAGTATATCTGATTTAAAGCGACTGAAGTTTTCCTTCTCGCGCTTTGCACAAACGATCTCTAGGGAAACAACTTTATTGATGTCAACTGGTGTTGAGTCATTTACAAAAATAACTACATGTAAGATTGTTGTTCAGTAGCACTATCGTGTACTAGTTTATCTGTAGTTACCGACGGAGGCCGTTTTTCCTTCCGAGTCAATTGAATGAGAGGCTCAAGATTCGTCAGAAGTAAATCGTTCGACTTCAAAACTTGCAACACTTCGCCATTTCTTGTGACATCCAACCAGTTTTGTAACAATTCAGGAATCAACGCCATACTGAGTGTATATATCCGATCTGCAGCTATAATTATTGGTGTCCAAACCGATCCAAATGTATCAACTGGTAACTGATAAAGACTTTTATTCCACCCCAGACCAAGTATACACGTGACCAGTAAATAGATCCATAGCATGGTATAATCAACGTACATGATACAACGTAAACGACAAGGTGTGGTTCGCCAACAACAGAAGTTTCTTGGTTGATCATCGTTACGAAATGTGCTCCAGCGCGCAAAACGGATCAATTTAACTACACAATAACGAAGTGCGTAATGCCAAGTGCTTACTGATGTAACTGCCGTGATGATATTCGTTGTTTGGAATGAATAGTACGTACATTTGACGACACTTTCTGTTCCATTCGATGAACATGGAGATTGATTATTATCACATTGAAGTACATCAAGTGGAAAATCGAATGACACACAATCGCTGATAGCGATGCTCTGCCGAAGAAATAGCGTTCGGATTGCGATCAGCATAAGCACCTGTACGTGAACAGCAACTGTGAATAGCATCAATCGATTCGGATGCGGAATGTACGAAAAGTGTTGATCGTATCGATAGCAAGTGATCACTTGTTTGCGAATATAAACTTGATTCGAATCGAATTTACCGTCGGAATATTCGTGAACCACATAGCTCAGAAAACGATCGAGAGTTTGATTTCTCCTAAATGTTTGCACGACGCTGAATATAAGAGCAATTGCATAAACACTGTAACTTATTCTGTCAGTTACCGATACGATGAGCTGAATTGTTGAAGGAAGAAAATATTTTTCTTGATCGAAACTCGAGTTCGAAACACTCATTTGATGTGTGGAAAGAAGTGCACTGATAGAAAAAGTTGTCCTATAATTGCGAGTGGTTAAGAGCAATTTGTATTAATCATACCTTTGACAAGCTTTAGATTGTAGAAACAATTATGCTCGATTATTTTATTATAGATGAAAAACGAGACATTACATAGATATACTTTTGACAGAAGTTCGTTTAGGTTTGTTCGGGAAATTTCATCGACAAAGCATCTCGAATTGATGGATGAATTCGGTTCGTTCTAGTCATTTGAGATTGTTCTCTTGTCACAAATTGACTCATCCAGCATACCGGAACGATTAGTTTGAATAATTCACGACGAAAACTTGGCGCTGTCAGTGTATAAACATAAAATGTTAACTAAAATGGTACATAATGAAATAGAAATTCCTTCAAAAGCACAACTCCTTACTGCATTGAATATAAATGTACCGAAACTACCCGTTGCTGTTAGAGTTAAATTTTCTGCTGCAATTCGATATGCCGATTTGCTAGATTGTGGATCGTACTGCGTTATTGTCAGGTAAACGAATGTGCTTACAAATGGAAGTGCTGTCACAATGTACAGAATCACTTGTCCGATGAGCATAGTGGCAAGTTGAAGGTCTCGGTGACGTACATGGACCTAATTCATACATCAAAGAAAGCAATGTCTCGGTATATACATGAAACACCTACTTTTCGGCGACCTACTCGTGTTGAATTTCTCTTCAATCGCCAGATGATCAGTCCACTGAATGTGCTCATGAGGAGAGCAGGTGTTCCAAAATTGAAGCAAAATAAAACTGTCGTATCGATAACTTTTCCCGCCGCTGTTGAAGTCGTGCATTGCCGCGCTTGCGGAAATGAATCATAAACGACAAGGACATAAATCGATAGAACAGCACAGCTTGCAACAGTTACTAGCATAACTTTGAATGCCACGTTCGGTCGACAAAATGATCGTTGTCCAACTGATTGTGAACAAAGTAAGAACCGATCAAGACATGCGAGAACCACACAAGCACGACTTGCCAATTGAGATGCAGTCAGTATGTAATAACGAACTTTACAGTATACAGAAATATATGTCAATGGATTATAGTTGAGAAAATAACCCATCATACTAACGAATAAACCCCATGTTAAACAAGACAGATTTGCCCATGAACTTGCATGAAAATAAATAGCACATGAATTTGTGCGCATTGAAGAACGGAGAAAGATAGCAATGTTCAGAATACAACCTATCATGCCCAGTGTAAAAAGAATCGGCTGACCAAAACGTTGTATTCCAATACGAGCAGTGTTTAATCTTTCGACAGCTGGATCAATAGTCGTCGTAGGCAGACTGTAGTTCATATCGGTGCTTGTTCAGTACCTTGTAAGTGAAAACTATGAGAAAGAAACAAAGCAAGATATGCTGAGCGATCTCAAAGCTGTTTAAAAAGAAAATCTCTCCTAAGTTTTGCAGAAAAAATTCACTCTCTTACACTCTCACTCAGACACATGACACGAGCGTAACGCATGCACTTCCTGTGGAGAAAAGAAGCTTTTCTTTAAAGTACTGCTATGGGCATCTTTCGCAATGATTTGACTGTATCATTAGATTCGAGATCTAAAAATACCATGTCTCCAAGGCTTGCGTTGCACACATGTTGACGTTACGGAGAAATCTGAAAGACGCAGAAGATCTTTTCAACATTTTCATGGCAGTTTAGACATTGATATCTCAAACTAAGTCAAATAAACTCGCAAAAGTGTTGATGTTGTATGAGAGTATCATACTGATTAAGAATAACATGTTTTTTGGGAAGACAAGCACACACACACATATTAGTACCCAGATAATTAATATGAATCAGTCGTGCGCATACTTTACGCATCATAAAAACAGGAAACAGAAGAGGTGAGCTACTATTTGGATCTGATTGAAGATAACTGAGTAAAAAATCATAATACCCGTTCAGACTTAATAAGCACAATCAATACTACGAGTAATGAAGTCGGGAGAATGTGCTATTCCTCAAAGGTAATGCCAATTAGAGTATCGAAATTCAACAGTTGACAAGGTCTATAATTTCTTTCTAGATTAATCAGAAACAGGCGAAGAGTTCATCCAAGTGCGATAGCGAGCGGTAGTGAAGATGATCAAATAATTATAGTCTAGATGATACTATTTCTGGTTTAACAAATGTGTAACAAGTGCTTGTAAATCCACCAACAACTGTCACGTGTTGGATAACATTGCACTTTGATCACAGCAGCAGTGTCAAACTTGAAATTTGAATTCAAATATTCAACTATTTCGTACGCACCTCGCACCCTTATGTTGATATTGAATAGCTGAATTCAAGTTTGAAGCTATACATGTATGACGCTAGGACGTTAACACTGTTAAGTAAAACGCATAAAAGTACATTTCTCCATCAAATGCAGTGCCATTAAAGACGATATTTGTGTATGCACAAATCATTATGCCTTTTTATAGTGTAGAATACGTATTGGCTTTAGTATCGAATGACATAATGGGGAATTTATTAGTTTAACAATCAAGTATTGTGATAATTACTAAATTTACTGAACTAATCAAGTCATAGAAGATATTCTGCCATAAAATATTTACCCATTAATATTTGTAAGGAATGTAGCTCAATGAAAACGATATCGATATTTATTTCTAAACAGTCAACTAAAAGCGGCACTAATCGAAGAGTATCATTCGAATTACAAAAGACGCGAATCAAGTCTTATAAAAAATGTTCATTGATAAGTATATGTATAGGTGTATCGAGTTCGGTTGCATTGCATGCCTAGAGTTTGATTACTTCTTGCTTGTTTAATATGATCATTGCCAATATGTCCTTGATAGTAGGTACCGTTGACTAAAGTTAAACGGCCTTCTGCTTGTCGTTCGCTGTTCTTCCATTGTCCTTCGAATTTAGCACCGTTAGCAAATGTTTGAACACCTTGCCCATGTTTTTCACCGTTTTGCCATTTTCCATCGAAACGATCTCCATTGGTTAGATTTTCGACACC
>CAJNOJ010000572.1:22867-44031 GCA_905250025.1 Adineta ricciae | reverse complement strand
GGCATACTTGACGCACCATTACCACAAGTAATATTGATTTATTATCAACACGTCAGTTTATTAAGACATAAAAAAACTGTTTCAGGTTAAATTTATAGAAACCTTCGACCTTTAGATCGTGAACGATTTGACAATAGATTAAAAAATCAAAATTTTCCGCATTTCTTTCATCGTAGAATGAAGTCTTTCAAAGAATTTTCCTTTATCAAAGCGGTAGAAGTACGAAACATTGTGTTTTACGGATTTTTACCATTATCGTTTAAGTTCATTAATGTTCGAAAACCTGCTCATTTCACTTTATTCATTTGTTCGATGAATATTACAAAGATCACAAGTTGTTTTATGCCGATATTCAAAATTATGTGCTGCATGTACATCGTCATTTCGGTATACAGTATTTTAATTATGGTTCTTTAGCAAACATTGGGTGTTTTCATCAAGAAGAGCTCATAGGTCATTTTAGTAAAAATATACACGGCTCGAATTATTATTGAGGTCTCATAGTCCACTACTATAATATCGATTTCCATTTACACGCACGTAGCTCTAATACCAAGCGTGATATGAGTTCAAGACCAATAGATCTTCATGCTAATATTGATCTGAATGATTATTCGATTATCAAACAATAGCATGATATCATATGTACCTGCTCACAACTTTCGAATTGTATCTCAATTTACCGCAGATGTCTCGTACGTAACAATATGTTCCATTCATTAATATACAATAAACGGGGAAATCAAACAGCTATTTCAGATCGTATCATGAATCATCGAACGCAGGTGCCAAATATTTTGGAAAAATCGAATTGTTTTTTTCTTTCCTCGACGTAAATTATGCTGTTGTCCAACGTTATGTTCGAAATGCAAAAAATTTAGTCGTTTATTTCGTTCGTCTCAATACTTCGATTTGTTAGAAAAGCCATTAGATGAATTATTCTATCTGTTGCTCAAAGAACCATCTGATTTACTAGATGTTATCAATGTAGATTGCATCTTGAAGCACTGTATTACTTTTGAATTTCAACGATACTTAGTTGTAACAGAGATTTCTGCATACCATGAGCACGATTGAAAGAATTATTTCTTACTTTTGAGCTTTATCTCTTTACTGAAGCCATTTACTTTTCAGATTTTTCATCTTTTCTATAAAACATGCAACGATCTCAACGAATAATAAATGCACCGATCAAATT
The DNA here is from genome assembly GCA_905250025.1 of Adineta ricciae. Lineage (NCBI taxonomy): Eukaryota > Metazoa > Rotifera > Eurotatoria > Adinetida > Adinetidae > Adineta > Adineta ricciae. Next base: position 42,833 of record CAJNOJ010000572.1, on the reverse strand, counting down.
CTCACCTTCTCAACCGCATTTATATAGCCAGGAGAATTGTTTACTACGTTTCGAAGATAACAATGAATTGCTCATCGTGAAATGTTCAAGTATCAATTCGATCGTTGATGATAGAGGGATTCTTGGAGCCCGTGCGAAACGTCGATACGCAGTGATCGAAGCCAAAGGTATGGTGTAAACCATTTTGCTAAATGGAGAAATGCACTACGAGGAAAGGAAGATTGAATATCATTGAATTGTGAAAATTATTCGATTGATATTGAAGAAGACATTATTTTTATTGCTTCTAGACTGAATTCTTGCGATTTTGTTTGATACATACGCTGATTTTCGTTGTTCTTCGAAATGACGAAAGTGTATGAGTGATTCTGTGTGAATTGTAGGTTTATACAGTCAATGGAGAAGACAACTATCAATGATGGCAGAGGTAATCTCATTAGATGATTCTACATGATCATATCGAAGAAATCTTGACATTTTCTATCGTAATCAAATATATGGGTTCGTAATTTAGATGAGATTGATGATCGTCAAAGCGATGATGACTTGAATGACAGTGATGCTCGGAACGATATGCCAAGTACATTGCTTCTAATTTTTTCGTCAACTAGTGATAATACTTGTTTTTTATTTCTTTTCCTCAGAGCAATCATTATCAACAGTGAGAAAAAGGAAGTTGTCCGCATCTGTTGTACAACAAATGGACGGTAAATATTTGAAACAAACCTTTTTCTCTCAATGACAAGTTCACATCGTAGAATGAGTTCTATTTTACTCGTAGTTATATGATACCTAACAACACTTTTTTAACATAAATTGAAAACCGAGCCAAATCGCTAAGGCGCACTTTTTGATTCTGTTTTAGAAAATCTTGATATCGATAGTCTTTCAATCGAAAGTGGTGTTTTTACAAAGAGTGAGTATAGACACCTCGGTGTTTAATGAACTGTACGAATAAAGCTTGTCTTATTTAGAGCGTCGTCGTTCTCTTGAAAACTTGATGCACAGTATGTGTCTTCAATTCAATCGTATGATTTTCTATTAAAAATAAATTGTGCTTCAGGCAATGTTTCACCAAACGCATGCGATAAAGAAAATCAAACTTTGGAAGGTTTGTATTCTTCTTTCGACGAATTTGTGAATCAGAATGTTCATATATGATTGAACAGTGATGGCTTAGTTGACATTAGTTGAACTTATTTAAATAATCATGTTACGATCATCATTTACTTTTAGCTCGAGTAGTTTATCAGACAATTGATGATATGAATCGTATCATTTTACAAAACCTGGAAAAAAAGTTCGCAATGTTTTCGAAGAAACTAAATCAGTTGATCCCAAATGCCGTGAGTTGCGTTCATTGATGCGATTACTAAGTCCTGTATTCTTTCTTTCGTACTCTACAGGTTCATCAGCATTTAGATTCCTATCGTGAGAAAGACGAAAGCTTCCCTTCAAAGTTGGTATGTATTTCAAAATACAATTTTGTAACCAATCTACTATTGGATACTGTTTAGATGTATGAAGGACAAAATCTTCTTGAAATTCGGGGTAGAGATATTTACGATTATGGTAGAAAGATATTAAAAACGTTATACACATCACAAGAATTAGGTAGTTGCATTCTACCACCAGCAAGAAATCATTTAGCGCGGCCGGCTCTAGATCCTGTACGTTTCAATATATTCCATGGTATGTAGCTTTGGGCGGATTTTTAGACTACTTTTGAGTCGAATCAATAGACGCAAAAGCTCATGCAGAAAGTTGATAAATTGAGTTAGATTGTCACAAATCAATTCTGACTATCATTGTCTTTGCAAACTTGATTGGACCGAACGAAATAATATCTATTTTGCTTTTGCTTGTCTGCTAGAGAATTCTCTTGTAATCAAATAATGGAGTACAAACAGATTCGATCATACATTATAGCCTCGTTTATTCATATAAAAACTCAACGGCAAGTGTTTACCTAGAGTGATAACTAGGCGTCTACAGATACGCTCACCCTGACCCTCTCATTTGTCGACAAGCGTAACGGAGAAACAGCACAACTCTCAGAGTCCAATCGCAGGGAGAAATTATTTCCATTACTTTTTGAAAGAAAATGTTGTGTTCAACATGATTGATGAATGTTAAATCGATTTTTCATTGTAAAAGGAAGCATTTTGTAATTCAATAATTAATATTCGTGGAGTCATACAAAAACAAGTTTATTTTAAATCTTAAAGATAAATTATTCAGATAAAGTAAAATAAGAGGACTTTTGAGATTTTATCGAAGAGAAACAATTGAATTAGGCTCAATCTCGTATGAATTTGAGCATTAATTTTGAATTAGAATTAGTATGTTGTTTTTCTTCAGAAGCGGTGCGAATTAAATACAAACTTTCTTTTTTACACTATGATAATTGTTATACCAAATTAATCCGACCGCGCATGTGTGATTTTCTGATCGACGAAAGAAAACGACAATCAAAAGCAGCCAAACAACAAGCCATCAGCGATCGAGAACAAGACATTCGTAATGACTAACTTTATTTTATCTTTTCGAGCGATACTGAGCGAGTGACAATCTTCTTCAAAGTTCCCGCTTTAGCAGACGAAGAAGGTTTGCTTGTTTTTGATGACAGCATCGCTCACGCCTATTTAACATCATTTGTTTTTCAATTTCTTTTGTATTTTACATAAACAAGCTTCTTTGACTATCTATCTAAAGTGATCGCTTATATCAATCGCTTTCTCTTGTAAATATCAAGAGATGTTTTGAAAAGATCTGTAATATTTTGTTTGGGATCTTCTTGTTGTTTTCAATTAATGGAAACGTTTTCAACTATTAGCCTGCGAGCTTGTTTTGATACAAGAGAGATTGAAACGACTCAATAATGACCTGCTCATTCTATAAATCATACACATCAGATAATTTGCTCAGAGATAATAGAAAATCGATGCCAAGCAATAATGAGCAATCTGTTTTCATTAATGACACTCAGTCGAAAGAGAATAAGTGTCAGTTTTTATAACAACGACGTTCTGTATCACGCATTTGTTTCTTGTTACGCAGTAGGCAGAGTGTTGGTCAAACCACTCGCCTATCATTGTGAAAGTTTTGAATCGATGTCGGAAGTTCTGGTTTCGAAATTTATATTTCTTTTTCTCATGAAATGAAGTGTTCCAGTAAAAAATGACCTAAAAAAATCTGCATTATCTGTTTCACAATAAAAAAAATGACATAGAAAACGGGTTTAGACCAAAACACCAATGAATGAAAACAAAGAAATGAAGCAGTAAAGTAATAATCGAAAAAGATCAGCAGAAGAATGATGAACATAGGAATCATTCTTCTTTAGCTAAAAACTGAAAGAAAAAGTTCTGTACTCGAAATGTAAAGTGAAACCAAAAAGGAAATATCATGTCTGAAGACGCAAAGGAGAGAATCTTCGCTTTAACAATATTCAATCGTTCAATCTGATTTTTTCACTGACTTCGATAACTTCTTTTTCTTTTTATAAGTTAGAGATCCGAAGTAATTTGACATTGAGTGTCTAATCTTGGTAGCTGTTGTTGTCGTTTCTTCCGGATGCATGATCTTTACCACTTCTATTTAGAAGACGAAAGCTATAAAAGTGATGAAGTCTGTTCACTTACGAACGATATTCTCGACAACGTCTTTATCGACATTCGACAGCTTAAAGTTATCTGGTGGATTGGGGAAAAGAAATTTAATAATCGAGCGCGCCGTACACGTCGTGTTTTCTTTCTTCAACGAAGAAAGCATCTTGTCGTCGATAGGCAATAACGGTAAGTGACAAACTTCCCGTTGATCACAATCATATGAAACCGTATTGCTATCATTTCCAGGATTCGATGCTGAAGAGCCAGTATCAGTTTCACCGACGGCATCACTGTCGACACCCATAACAAGATCACTAGCAGTCATTGTGATATCGTCATGATTCTTGTCACTGAAACTCGGTAAAACGTCTTCGAAGAACTGTTGAATGTTAACGTCCGATGGAATTGCTAACAGAAGAAAAATCAAGTGAGAGAAACATTCCAATCGGAAAACTTACATAAACATGATTTCTCCAATAGGACAATTCGATCTTCCAATTCAACACACCGTTTCTTCAATAATATTATTTCGTTTTCTTCATTATTGCCTATATTACAATTAATTGATTCCAGCTTTCGTTTTTCACCGATAGTAGCCGGACAACCTACATCAAATGTATAATCACAAATCATAGCGAAAGCAAAGCTAATCGTACTTATTTCAACGATTTTTTTGTTACCCTGATGATCATCAGATGGGCAGTCATTTTCCTTCTGATCGTTCACTTTTTGTGCTGGAGTTTTTTTTCGAGCCATTAGCGAAACGAATTAAGTTAAGTACTATCGAACAAAACACCAAAGCACTAAAAGAAAATTTTCGAGCATATCCTCCAAGCAGCGTAGTATATATTGATTTCTATCAACCAATCACGACACATCTCACTAACACGATGAAATCAGGGAGGATTTCTGTTTCGTTGCTACAAACGTCATCGGCTAAAATTTGCGGAGATCAACTGACAAATATTTCTATCATAACTTTCGAACATCCATTATCATGAAGTTCGTTTACATGCACACTAATATACAGCAGATGTCTACATCTCACGATATTCATTCTTTCTCGTTCCATACAAATAGACCAATCTAGTGCTTTACTCATGAATGAACAGTTCTCACTTATTCTACACTTCGATTGGAACGACTCAACAGATTTCGATAGCTCACCCTTTATATCGACTCTGTCAATACAGGCAGCATCTGGCGCAGTCATCCTTTGCCGACCATAATAAACACGATCGACATTTATATAATCTCAAACCCGCACAGGCCAAACAATCCACACTCTTCACCGACACACGGACTCGATCATTTCACTTCAGCAAAACTTACACTCCAATAAGAACTTCAAGTCCATCAAAAGCCAATAAGCACTAGTGCTAATACACCCCTTCACACATTCCACCATAAACATCGATGATCTTCCAAAAGTCAACATACAGGGTGTGCTCGAAAATCCAGATTCTGTTCAGATTCCATTCACCGTTTTGTTTAGCACATCCTCACCCTCACCCACCACCTCATTCAGGTGAAATCCAGGTGAAATCTGGTGAAATCCAGGTGAAATCCGGGTGAAATCCGGGTGAAATCCATGTGAAATCTGGGGTAATCCTGGTGAAATCTGGTGAAATCCAAGTGAAATCTGGTGAAATCCAAGCGAAATCTGGGGTAATCCTGGCGAATTTCATGTGAAATCTGATGAAATCCAAGTGAAATCCGGGTGAAATCCAAGCGAAATCTGGTGAAATCCAAGTGAAATCTGGGGTAATCCAGGTGAAATCTGGTGAAATCCAGGTGAAATCCAAGTGAAATCCGGGTGAAATCCAAGCGAAATCTGGTGAAATCCAAGTGAAATCCGGGTGAAATCCAAGCGAAATCTGGTGAAATCCAGGTGAAATCTGGTGAAATCCAGGTGAAATCTGATGAAATCCAGGTGAAATCTGGTGAAATCCAGTTGAAATCCAAGTGAAATCTGATGAAATCCAGGTGAAATCTGATGAAATCCAGGTGAAATCTGATGAAATCCAGGTGAAATCTGGTGAAATCCAGTTGAAATCCAAGTGAAATCTGATGAAATCCAGGTGAAATCCGGGTGAAATCCAAGTGAAATCTGGGGTAATCCTGGTGAATTTCATGTGAAATCTGATGAAATCCAAGTGAAATCCGGGTGAAATCCAAGCGAAATCCGGGTGAAATCCAAGCGAAATCTGGTGAAATCCAAGTGAAATCTGGGGTAATCCAGGTGAAATCCAGGTGAAATCCAAGTGAAATCCGGGTGAAATCCAAGTGAAAGCTGGGGTAATCCTGGTGAATTTCATGTGAAATCTGATGAAATCCAAGTGAAATCCGGGTGAAATCCAAGCGAAATCTGGTGAAATCCGGGTGAAATCCAGGTGAAATTCAGGTGAAACTCACTGTAATCTAGGTCGTATTCATTGTAATGTGGATCTTACGTGTGGTAATGAACGTAAAATTTGTTGGGAAATTGGTATAGTTTGGTGAAATGCGTTGTTATTGTGATGAAATCTGCGGTACTTTTTCTGAAGTTAGAAATAATATGTTCGGACGCTTTGACGATCATGTGTGGCTCACTATAGGTCATATGGAATTGATTTATAGTGGGATAAACAGGAATGTATTTGGATGTCCGCTGCATGTAATTATTGAGAAATCTAGCGGGAGAATGATGAGGTTATTAGTATTTTGATGAAGGCATTATAAAATGCTGATGAAATGGCATGGAATCAAGATGAATATGCATGAATTTGGCAGGGTCTGTAATAAAAAGCTGTAGTATCGATAGGTAGAATATAAATCATGAAAAGATTATCCTTTCCGGCGAAAACTTGGTCGGATTCTGTCTGATGGATATTCTTTCCGACACTTTGTTGCAGGTGGATCCGATGGGGTATCGCGGTATCTGGTGGCTACATTCGACTGTTTCCGATCGGATACTTTCCGGCGTGATCCGAGTCGGAATCCGTTGGTTAGGTTCCCGGTGAAAACCGGTGGGGTTCCGATCGGTTTTGTATGGGAATCCTGTGAATTCCGATGCAATCCGATGCCGGATCCGATTGAATACTGCCGGATCTTCGGGTCGGATCGATGGACCTGGGTTGTTGTATATCAATCGTTGTTACTGAATACAAATAACTGTTACCTATATATGTAAGCGAAAAAATAGCTTCATCATGCTGACTATATTCTATTCGTATTTTGTTAATAACAATAATAAGGATGAGTGAACAAAATCACATTTTCACCCTCAAGGTAGTTTTTTGATTCTTGATAGTGTATATCTCTTGTTCCCTTTCAAATACAGAGCATTTTGAAATGTCTAATGCAATTCTTGGTGTACTAATATGATACTTAGATATTACAGGAATTTTATTTAAATCCATATTAATAAATAGAAAATCTTCAGCAACTTTCGTAATTCTTGATGTCGACAAGAAACTTTTATTATACATTTTTGCATCAACTTTATACGATTATAAATCTTCGTTGAAGTTCTTACGAACTATCAAGAACCGCTTGTTTTCTCTTGGGATAAGTGCTCTTCTTCTAATCGCGATAGTCACATCTCAATATATATGAAGTTTCAATTTTTGCTTTACAAACAAATAAGATTTTATTTTACTGTTTCTCTAAATCGTTGTCTCCAAGTGATAATTGATTGTTTAAATTGTTTTCTATAGAAAGTCGATGGTAAAACATATATTATAAAGATGAACGATGATGGAATGAATGCAATGAAATAACCACAAAGATATAACCAAGGATTTTGTGTTGATTTAACACATTTTGATAATAATGAAACGAGAAAACGAGGAAATAGTAGAATAATTAATACAATTGGACTAACAACAAGTTGTTTATGTTCATTGATTTGATTGAGTAATTGTTGTTTATAACTAAAATGCGTTCGAATAATCATTCGTTGACGAGTAATATTAACAATGATAAAAAGAGCAGAAAAGAAATTCGCTAAAAATGGAACAACAAAATGAAAATATTGAACAATTCTCGTGTACCATTCTATTGATTGAGAATACCGAATTACACACCAAACACGTCGTTCTTCATTATCATCAAATAAATCACGATGAATAAATTCATAACTCATTGAACTTAAAATAAGAAATGGTAAGAAATAAATAATCCATCGTGCAATACATCGACTTCTTTTCTTATTAAAATAAATTCCTTGATAAACTGCAATTGCTCTTTCTATAGCTACACAAGTATTAAGCCAATTACTCATATGTACAAAAAGACGAAGTATAGGTTCAAGTAAAATACAACCAATTCGAACAATTTGTCGATTCATTGATGGATTCATATATGTATATATTACAAACCAAAATTTCATAATTAATATACAAACAATAACACTAGAAATAATCGATGATAATCGAAGATAAATTCCTGATCCTACTTTACGTGAATTATAATTTTCAAAAACTAAATAACTAAGAAAACTATTCAATAAACCAATTAGAAATAGAATCATAAGAAAAGTTGCATTTAATTTCACTGCTAATGATTGATCATTTAATGTTCGATTAGGTCGAATTTCATAACGTAATAAATCATCTAATGTTAATCCAATACCTTTGGCATAAAATTGACATCGGTCACCAAAAAAACAATCGGGACATAAACATAAAATTCCATGAAAACATATTGGTCGATCTTGTAAACATGTTCCATCATTTTCACAATAAACATTATCTTTACAAAGAAAATTCATTTGATGATCTAATTGAAAACAATTACTATGATGTTCTCGAGTACATAAACACATATAAAATTCATCAATAAAACATTGTAAATTCAAATTATGTTGACATAGAAGATGATAACTTTTCAATTGGTAAATTCGTGGCATAGACAAGAGTTTTTTATTGAAAAGTTCATCAATCGAAGGACATCGTTGTGCGTCACTAATCGATGTTGTTAAATTAGATAATTCAACTGTTTGAAGTGCAGCTAAATAATAATATTTAGAAGTTTTAACAAGAATCATTTGAAATATATGTTCAGTATATAAAAGAATATCAGTTTGAAACATAGAAATCTTTTTCAATATGGTATAAGTTGGTTTTAATTGTTCAAAACTAATTCCATTATAAATATGAATAAGTAAATATGATGGAATTTTCATATTCTTCAAAGAAATTTCTATTCTATAATTCTGATATTCACATAATGGTCCAGAAAATTGTTCAGAACAAAGACATACATAACTATCATTTATTCTTCTCTCATCAATGACAATACATTGACCATTATTTTGACAATGTTCTTTTGGACATGTTAGTTTAAGTCGACAAAAGGAACCAAATCTATTCTGAGGACAAATACAGATTGGTTGATTTTGAATTGAACTAATACAGATTGAATTCGATGCACACATACTACAATCGATTGGAATATGACATCGTGCACCAGACCAACCTGAGTAACATTTGCAAAAGAAACGTTCTTCATTCTGATATTTTATACAAATTCCATTTAAACATTGAAGAGTACAATGAATAGAATTAATTGTTCGAGAAATTGGAAGAGTTAAAAATGCTGTTACTCGATTAACTGGTAGAAAAATAAATGGAATTTTTAAATACCAACTTATGATATATATCAATGAATTCTTATCAAATACATCAATACGTATATTATACTTTTTTGAAATATCTTTATCTCGTTTTGCGAATAATAGATAAATATCTATAGGTTTACCACAATATTTTTTTGATTGATAAATAAATTGATGATATGAATGAATTTCTTGTCGATCATTATCATCTTCCATTAAAGTAACTATAATCGCATAAATAGTTGATTGATTAACAGTTGCTAATACGAGAGTTATACTAACACGTTGATTTTGATATTGACATCGATCACCATAATAATTTGGTGGGCAGAAACATAAACTATTGAAATTATCAATACTAAATCGATGATATACATGTAAACCATAATTACAAGGATTAGATTGGATAGAATTCTGAAAGAATAATTCTCTCATCTCAGTATCAACTTGATTTTCGTCAGAATTAATGTGAATATCTGGTAAAGGTGGATAGACTAATGCAGTTTCTAATGAAAAAGATATATCACGTGTAGTAATAGTTCGACATAATGCATTTTGTATATTGGAAAGATTATTTAAATCATCGTCATTAGATAATTGTGAATGATCAACACATAATTCCAAAAACTTCTCATACACGAAACAATCTTCGTCTTCTATACATTCTGTATTATTCCAATAACGATATTTATATGTTTCCAAAGTAATATTATTCATTTGAACATATCGATAGTCATTGGATAATACTCGACAACAATCGATCATTCCATCATTAACATGATTAACTGGTAAACACATTAATGAAGAATTTTCTGGTAAAATACAAAAAAGAAAATAATTTAATATAATCGGTTCTGTACAATTAATTTCATCTTTTCCATCAAGACAATTTTCAAATCCATCACATCGTGTGTAAATATTATTACATTGCCAATATTGACAATCTGTTTCATCTGAATGATATTGTCCATTGATTAATATTAAAGGTAAATCAATAATACGATTACATATTTCATAAAATAAAATTTCATTAGAATTGATTGGTATTGAAGAACAAATATTTCGTGAAATTAGAGGTGAATAACATTGTGTTTCATTTGAACATTGAAATCGAAATGTTTGGTTTAATGAACAACTTAATTGAAATACTTGTTCATCATCTTTCAAAAAACAATCATAAATACCATCAATAAGTCGAGATTTTGAAATATATTTCGACGAATTTTGACAATGATATAATGATGAATAATGAGAACTATTGATACTTTGATGATGTTGAGTTTTACAACCAATAAAATATGGTTTGATTGAATCGATTAGAGATTTCCAAGTAGTTAATTCGATATTCGATTCAAGTCCGGTTTCATTTCCGTATCGACAAGTTAAATTTTCCCAGTGAAATGATGGTTCGAGAAAATCACATAATTGTGCATCATAACAAACATAATCAGGTTTAAGAATGAATGTTCTATTAAAATTATGAATTGTTTTTCGAGAATATAAAAATTGTATATGACCAAAAAGAACAGGAATTTCAGGAAATTTCAAAGGAAAATGACACTTTTGAAAATCTTCAATAATCTTCAATAATTCCATAAAATGATCACATGATCTATTTTCAATTTGATCAAGAATTTTACTAAGACAAACCATAACTATCCAACATGAATAGGATAAATTCTTTTGTTCACTAATCGATTGAAATAATCTTAAATGTCGATTATTCTCACATTCATGAAAATCTTCTACACAATTTCCATCACCACATGAAAATTGTCCTTCACCAGGTTGACATACATATTCTTCATACGAAAGATAATTAGAACTAAAACTATTCTCTCGAATAATCTCATCCGATCTATCAAGACATTGTACACCAACAAATTCCATATCAAGAAAGATTTTTGGAATACATAATCCAATATGACATCGATATTCATTTTCTTCACATTCATTTATTTCTAAATTAAAACATTCAATTTCATCAATACCATTATTTAAACATTCGATTCGACCATTGCATATTTCTCGCCAATCAAGACATATCGATGGATTATTACGATTACATTCTAAAAGAATATAACATGTTTGTTCAATTGTATTTGTTATTAATTCATTTTGATTAAATTCGAATGAATATTGACAATAAGATCCAAACCATGGTTTTGTACAATTGAAAAATATTTCATTCGATAAATTAGATTGAATTGGTGAATCAAGATAAAATTGATATGTTTCAGCTAAATTGATTGATAATGTTCGTAAAAGAATTTCATCTGAACTTATATTTAAATGATATAAGTCATTAAAAGTTAAATATTGATCAGATATTTTAAGAGGATCAATCATCGTGTAATTGCTTTCATTATTTGGTCGTACACAATATTTAACTATCGGAGAAAGAGAATCCCCTGTTGAATAATAATGTAAACAATCAAATTTAAATTGATCTGTATCGTAGAAAATCGATTGTAGGACATTAAACATCAATAGAAAAACTATAATATGTAATAAGTTGCACATTACTCAAGTTTTGAGTTTTAAATACTGAAATAACAGCATAACGTTTAGGGATCATTCTAACACAATTTTTTTTACAGTAAATATTTACTATTGTTTTTTATCACGTTAATTGTGTTCACTTTTGTACGTGTGTTAAATATAATACAGTGATCTGATTCTCGTTTCTAAAAATGTCACGTTCTTATTTGTGCTAATCATTCTTTTATTTCATGGAAAATAAAAATCACATATGAAATATTTTAATTAGCAAAACAAGAAAAGAAATTGAAAGCAATTGATTGTAGATACCAACATTAACAATGTTTAACGTTGGCCGAACAGCTGTTATCGAGCACATAACCATACTTATTCTTGGATAATTCGATATGGTACCATCTTCTTAGTTTACCGGCAATTCTCTCTGTTTCATAGCAATCACATGGATAACGCTTGCTGGTTATAGCCCAGTCAGGTGTAATGCAACTTTTCGATGGACATGTAAAAATCGGAACACGTTGGAGACATATAACTGGACCAGTCTGAAATATATAAAAAGAAGAATATTTCGTATATTTATTTGTTCAAATATAGGACAAATGTGGTCGTATGGAGTGAACCCAACACGTTACCCCAAGAAATGTGGTTCACTTCATATAGAAAAAATGAACCAATCAGATTGAAGTCTACACTTTACTGCCAATACTATGACTTTAACAATTTACTTGCAAATGCTAATCTGACTCTAATCATTGGCTCCTTGCAGGGAAAAGACGGTATCAAGCGGGAAGTTCTGGAAGGTTCCGGGAAATTCCAGATCGTTCTGGAACGGTGGGGTCGATCGTTTATGGTTTTGGAAAGTTCGAGAACGTTCTAGAAAGTTCCAGAATATTCTGGCATTATTTAATCCTTGACTCTCACCTTTACTAGGAATAGATAACTATGTTTTATTATAATGATAAAGACCGATACATAAACAATAGGTATAGTATGGACTAATGGACTTCACTTTGGCTCACATCAACTTGGGTTCACTTCATATGACCGACAAATGTTTTACCTCGCATATTGTTAGAGTAAGAGCTAAGAAAATGAAAAGATGAGTAGTAATAGAAGACATATTTTTGCGTTGGATTAAACTAATTCAGTAACTCCAATCACCTTTTATATACATAAGTGAATCTATTGAATCACATGATTTCTTATGTAAGTATTGATATGTTGGAAAGTAGATCATTGCGTATCTCGTGATAAGTGCAAATGATGAGTAACACAATTTACGTCATTTTATTCTTTTCAATTAAGATAAAATCTCACTTTCTGCCAATCATTTCTATCACGTCAGTAAAAATGTTAGGACTTTGCTTTTTTACAACCAATTTTCATTGAATCTTTTACTAATCGAAATATTCACAATTTCATTAGATTATCTTTGCCTTCGTATAAGCAGTTCGATCGTTTGCTGTCTTTTGATCGCATACTTCTATTAGTTAAGAATGATGCAATATATACTGTGAATCATCATATTGAAGAATATCAGATGATTTTATAACGGTAATTTCCAACTTAGACTTTCTATTCTGAATGGATATTGTACTTATATGACTTAAAGAAGATAAGAATAGAATCAAATTACTTTTATTTATTTGATACTTGATTTTTCTTACATGAATTAATCCTCGGTTACCAAGTAGGCTTTATTTCTTTATGTTAATAGTGTTTAGGGTGTGGATATAGATAGAAAAGAGACATTTGCAGCGTCACCCACATTCACATCTTTAATTATAACGTGAGAAACTGATAAACGTAAAGAAATACAGTATGAAGATGGTTATATGTATTTATTAAAGATGATAAAAGCAGACAAACAACAAGTAACAGTCATCCTACAGATGAGGGTGACCCTTTTCCGAAAGAAACTTCGAGGCAGTTTTTATTTAAAAAAGCATTTCCACAAAGTTTCTATTGCAGAAGATTGTATACTTATACATTCAAATTCTGATTACCATACTATTACCCTTATAGGCAATTTCCTAAAAGTTTCGAGATGAGACAGACACGTTTCTGATTGTTCTAATCCTACTGATAGCCTGAAATGCCACATTCACCTTAATAAGCTTCTTGGCGAATATATTTTACCAGAGGTTAAACTGAGCAGAAGAGATTGTTTTTGTTTATGTGGCAATCTAAGTAGCTCTTTTTCAAAAGATCTCAATTCACATTTACTGAACATCTAATAAAACCAACATATCAACATTTAGTCGCTCATCGATCTCTCTTCGGTCAACCACTCACCTCTAGCTCGTTCTATATATATTTTTGATCTAAAGGCACCATAAATGAACACTATCATGAAAACAATGATAGATTCGGATAGCCTGTGGCGTTCTCTACAAATATATATGTAGATATGTCTTTGTTATTGCATTTCTTCTAAGTAAATCTATTTGAGCGCATCAAAGCAGATCTTCATTGACAGAATCCTCCAAAAACTGACATGTCGTTGATATTTTTAGATTTACTCCAGTATACTAACAACTTATAATAAAAGTAACGATATATTCTCAATGCATATCTAATTATCTATTGTCCTATACTCTTTCAACTGTATTTATTGAAAATTTTTATTTAAAATATTGGGAAAATAGAGTTAACATTTATACTAGATTTGTTTTTAAAACTTGCTGACTGTAACCGTAAACTGCTAATTTTCGTTTCTAATATTGAAAGATATTTATCCCTTCTTAAGACATCATGCAGATTTTGTTGTAATTTTTAGTATGTTAATTCAGACATAATTGATATTTCATTCAATTCAATATTTTGAATTACTTTACCCGCTAAACATTTGATCATTTGTGAACTGCAGTTTGACGTTGACCATTGATGATCCATCAAGATGAGTATAAAATAACAATCAATCGTTAACGAATACAAATAATTGATGGTCAGACACATTGTAGAAAACTGTTTGATTTGTTTTCTATTTGATATTTAAAATTCATTAGACTTGAGCAAAGGGTAAGAATCAGTTGCTTTGTTACATGAATATCAATATTCGAACTCGAAGGCATAAAAATAGAATGATCATTTGTTGCACGAACTGGATGTTTAACACCAACACGACTAGGTTATAAGAAAAACACAAGATCGATTGAAACATCACATCGATATTTGATTAATATTAGAAACTTCTCTATTAGTAAGTAGAAATAATTGTCTCATATGTTCTTTACTTGCTTGATTTTTCGTTACTCAAGTTAGCGATTCAAATGATTTTGTTCTACCCATATCCGCAAACATATCTCTAATCAATACTTCTTCTTAGTTCATAGTTTTCTCGGATGAAATTCATCACTTGTATCGATCTTGTTATGTCAACAGTTTTGTTCCTTTGGCACGACGGAAACCATTAAAGCATCTTTTTCAAACTAGTAGTAACTGTACTTGTTTTTACTTGCAATAATTCGATATCAATAATAATACCACAAGTCAAATACAAAACAATTATTTCTCAAAAGACGGATAAATTTCTTTTTGATAAAATTAATAACTTACTCTAAACTGTCTAGATTTCCTGTGCCAATCTCAATTGGATGTGACGGTAATGAAATACCTTTTTGTTTAGGAGATTAACGTGGTGCGATTGTAGTAGAAATGACGAGACGAATGATTGGTTTTTCGCTGCTATGCAAAAGATCCAGTTCACTGACAGAACTAATGATGATATGACATTTACTCTTTGATTCCAAGCTGCAGTAAGATTTAAAAAGAATAATGATACATTTAATACCCTGAAGATATGAGCCAAAGTTTATGAATATTTCTGTTGTGCTACTTTCTTTTCTTTAAATCTAGCAATGATTTCATGTTCATTATCTATATGAGCAACAAGTATATAAATAGTTGCATTTTCTTCCATCAGACAACTATCAAGATGTAAACAAATCGCTAAGTAACGGTAACATGCGCAGCAAATGAATTCATACCTCCTGCCATACTAAAAGACCCCCCTGTAATAGAAGACTACCCACATTATAACGCTCTTTACGACAAAAAGCTCAACAGCTTTATCAGGAGATCCCTTGTATGAGATCATGTCGACCAGTATGATGACGAAATTTCATTCAGACAGTATGCTTTTCCATTCTTGAGTAATTTAATATACATAGCGAACTTTTCAGCAGTCAACAACGTTTGTCTTCTTTTTGTGTACTCAAAAAGTGAGTACACTACTAAAATCGGTCAGTGTGTCCGTCCGGCCGGCCGTCCGTCCGTTTATCCGATATCTCTCGAAAAGTTTGAGCGAATCACAAAAATTTTTCTTCCGCAGCTTCGTCGCATGAATATGTCGGTCGAGTTCGAAGATGAGAAGGATCGGTCAAGTAATGGCTGAGATATCGTAAAAACTCTAAAACGTGACTTCACGGGGCCTGAGGGGGAGTACAGGGATTTTCAAAAAAAATTTTTTTTGCCAGATATATTGGTATAGTCAGTTTCATAAGACCAACCATGTCCCGAAATGGGGTTTCATAAAGAAATCTTGGGTCTTCATACCCTATACTATGGGGGCACCCTCAGGTCCTCATATGCGATACTATGGAGGTACCCATAGGTCTTCAAGCCCTATACTATAGGGGTACCCATAGATCGTCAAGTCCTATACTATGGGTGTATTTATAGGTCTTCATGTCGTATAGTATGGGGGCACATTGGGTGTTCGTATTCCGTACTAGGAGAATACCCCAGGTTCATTAACATTTATAACAGGCTGGTGTCTTTGAGTCTTAAATAAGTTTACGAGAGTAGTAAAAATGTGTCTTTGAAATATGGAAACAACAAACGATTTCTACATGTATGGCTGATTCATTGAATATCATTCTTAGGGTACCAGTCGATCGACAGTTTAGGAGATCGTTTAAAAATAATATTGGTTCCAGTCCATAGACTGCAGTTGAACATATCTTATGTTTTAACATTGATTATTGACAGATAGTCTTGATACTACTCGGACTGAAGGTGCATCCATTATCGTTTTGGACTTATGTATTAACATAGAACAAAGGTGCTTCTCGCTCTCTATATAGTAACTGCTTTACCTATTGCTAAAATACTTTCTATAGATAGTTTCATTTCATCTGTCTTAGTACAGGTAAAAGAGAAAACTGTATGTAGTCGCTATAAATATTTAAATTGATTCATAAAAGTTCCCACGAAATTGATGAAATCTTACGAAGAATTCATGAGTTGCCTAATTCGACTTATATTATAAATGGGCCTTCAACAGACTAATATCTATTCGAATATAAATGCATACCAATAGAAATAGTTTTAGGAATAGATTTAGTTTTACTTATACATANAGGTTATTATGGCACGGTCGGCTCCGGCCGGTTAGGCTCGTTTTCCGACCATTTCCTTGTCGCCGGAAGTTCAAACGTAGGTTCCAATCATTTCCCGGCCGTTTCCTGCAAACTTCGAGCTGGAAACGGTCAGGAACTGATCGGATATTTCCTGTGCAATTCCGGCCGGAATCCGGCGGCAAGGAACCTGCCGGAACTTGCTGGAATCGGCGAAAACTGTGTCGGAATCGAGAACAGCTGTACCGGATCCGACTCAGATTTCAACGGATCCAGTCGGCGGAATGATCGACCTGGGTTGAGACTTGTCATCCAATACGTCACATAATCCATTTAGTATACGATAAACTGCCAATGAGTTTGCATCGAAGTCTGCCATCTAGAAGAGAAAAACAACACACACATGCTAGCAGTCGTAAAAAGAAAAGGAGATTATTATTTATGGTGCTTGTCTTTGATAGAAAAGGAAGAAAAATCAATGCATCGTGGGCGCATTGACAGTGAAATATAACATCAGTAAAATAAGGAAGAGCATGGCTAAGCGGAGAATAGTTGCCAACGAATCATACTTGTCGGTAGCACTCTACAATCAGAAAATACTTCGTAACACCAAGAGGGTTTGACTAAGGCTCAACAGATTAATCTCTTTCATTCATCTTTTGTGTGCATTGAATATTAAATACGAGAGCAAACTGTCGACATAAAATCCTTCATACAAAATACTTTGATTAAATCAAGGTTATCTTGCTGAGTCACCTTCGAGAGAAAGTACTTTTCATATGTATCACAGAAATGATACACATTATCGAATTTTATGTCAATCAAAATATTGAGGTAGACAGTATGGTGCGAAAAGGAAAGTAAAATGACAGGTAATCATTATTTCTATTACTCTAGTCTACCGTGTTATGACAAACATGAGCCATTACTTGATGTTACAGGACGTGGACTTAAACCAATTAACGTCTTCTGATTTTCGTACGTAGAAACATATTTATGAAATAAATTCAACTAAACTAGTAGTTTTATTTGAATTAGTCGATACAAAAAAACACTTGAAATTCTAAACAAAATCCAAAAGACTGTGAAGTTTTTCATTAACTGAATTTCTAAATATGGCAAAATATATTTCAGTATCTCGAGAATTGAACTCATTTGACATTGTATAAATGAAATTTTCACCATAATATAAATATTGCGAATAATTATAGAACACCGTAAGTAAAATGGGAAATGTATTGATGAAGAGTGCAGTTGAATACAAAGCAGCTGAAATTGAATAAAATGCTCCCGTGAGAGATCTTGGGAGAAAAATGTAGAATACTATGCGAGTAAATTTAGGTAGTTCTGCTAAGATCTGTGTGGAAAATAAGACAGCGCCCCAAAGACAAAAGTAGATCACAACCATAAATCCATATGCAAATGCCATTGGTATAACATGTGTGAACATATATGGCAATAACAAAGCACCAGCAAACGCCCATGTAATGAAATACAGTCCTACAGTAATAACAAAGGAGACGTATTTTATGATTGATTTTGGTTGTTTTTTTTTTGGTAAATTAAGATTATGGGCGTCTTTGAATATGAATGCTATCAATTGTACGTAAAAAACGAAGGAAAAATTCCAATAGGATACAAATACATAATTGAATAATCTATATCCAAATGCATTGTAACAATTCCACGGAGTTGCCTGTTCCGCTGACATACATGATGATTGAATATAGCAGTACCAAATGGCATGGCCAAGTGTAGGAAGACCATGAATAATATAATCAATCAAATCAAAATCGATTTTTTTATAGAATTTTTCATTTGTCTCGTGAGTGTGGCTCTTAATTCGTTCCATTTCTTTAATAAATCTCTCTCGAGCAGATTCAGAGTTGTGTACAAAATTTCCGACAAAATCATCGACTCTTTGTAAAACGTTGTTCACTGTTTTAAGCTGATATAATACCGCCCAACGTAAAAGACCAATTTCCAATGTTGTTGAAAATACTCCATATTTGAAAAGATGTCGCAATCGAGAAAATAAGTGTAAGCCGGCTATTTGTAGAATCATTATCCAATATGGTTGAATGTTCGTATGATCCTGGGCAAGTGTGTACAATAGTGGATTCGCATTTTGATAGTGTATTGGTATAGGACCAATTGTACCGTTTTGGTTCATCGTGATGTGTGTTTTGAAAGGAAAAATACGTTCGTATGTGCAATAAATAGTGGTTTCGTTGTAATGAGGGGAAAAGCCGAGGTATACACTTTTTTCGTTCTTTATGTTGACGATAATAAAAAAATAAATGGCATTTCCTTTTCTATGTTTTTGAGTGTCAGAAGACCTCGAAGTCAATAGCAAAAAGCAGATAGAAATATGTCATTTCGGGTTCTGATCACCCATTAACGAACATATCAGAAGAATAATTATTGACTCAAGGCTATGTAACAGCAGAAATATGTTTCGAACACAATCTGTCTTTGCTCAAATATCTGTGCTGATTCAAAAGAAACAGTTATAATATACGTTCTGCTTGACTCTTTTCTTCGGTTTATCTCCAAGTTCAAATTTATTACATCGAGACGACATAATTGAAAAGTAACACGAGTTGTCCTATTTAATAGATCTGACCGTTCAATATCTTACTCTCTACAATCATTCTAAGCTCTTTGTAGAATTCACAGGATCACAGTAAATGTACGACGTTGTGTTTAACGAATAGATGATTATTGGATGGAAGTCTAAAAAGGGGCGTGATAAACACATCCTTTTTCATAGAATTTCTTCACATCAGTTATTTTTAGCGCCAAGCAGGATAGAATGCACTCTGTATCACGAATAGACATGTATATACCCCGGCGGTGTCAGCGACGGCGACATTTTTCGTCGTTGAAAGAGAATA
>CAJNOJ010000572.1:0-22818 GCA_905250025.1 Adineta ricciae | reverse complement strand
ATTCTCTTCAGTATATTCGCTGGAGTGATCATGGTATCCGTGTTGTTGGTGATCATTTTGCTCAGTCAGAAACGCGAGACTAAAAGTTCGTATTTGATATTCAAAGTATCTTTGTTCATATCGTTGCTTTGAAGAGGATGATTCCAAGGGTATATGGCATCAATCAGTCGAATTTTCATTCACGACTTTAAAGACATTGTTTAAACCTATGCATTTGATCATATTTCCATTGGGATATTGGACAGAATCGGCACAAATGTTCTTCATGAGATCGTTTACCAATGTAAGTTCACTAAACCTGGATGAATGAGAATATCCTAACAATCATTTCGTATGTTTGCAGAGTTTCATCACCTGTTCAATTGGAATTCAATATGTTGGTATGTATATAATTCGACTGTAACAAAAAAAAACAAAGTTTAATTGATTCTGTTCTTGTGTTTTCAGGATTAATTATGACAATGTATGGTGTGACTGTCACCCTATCTTCCATAGTTATCGTGTTTTTAGTCAAACGAAAATACAGTCGTCCGATGTGTTTCATACTCGCAGCATTGTTGAGTTACTCAGTATTTATTGCCATGTTGATATGGAAACCAACATCCTCACAGACGTATGTGTTATTCATTCTTCCATGTTTATCCAGTATTTCAACTGGTATTACGGAGCCTTTTATCACAGGTTAGAAGCGAAATATTTGTAGATGAAACTCAAAGTGAGATCTGTGTTCATTCTAGCTATGTATAATTCAGTATTTCCTGGCAAGAAAGATACAGCTTTCTCATTGCTGACGTTTGCGCAAACTGCGAGCTGCCTGATTCTTTTATTGTACGCATCCGTGTTACGTCTACGTATACAAATCATTCTTCAGCTTGTTTATCTCACCTTAGCTATGTTATCTTACATCATCATTTCAATTAAACAATATCGATCTTCGAGCAGCAAGGACGATCGACAAATCCTTATTATAGACCATAGTGTCGTAGCTCCTTCGATTCATGAAACAATATAACATCAATAATAGATGCACAAAATGAAAATAATGTCCTTTTTCGCTAAAATTGTGTAAACACTTGAACTTAATTGAAAGGTAAACCAGGATTACATGAAATATGTATTGTATGGTTGTTTTGTGCATGATGAATATTTATTAATTAGTTTTTCAACAAAGAAACTGTTTGATCGCATTTGATAAGGTTTTCTTTCACTTTTTTTGCATAGAAATGCTTAGATTTTGTGACGAACTTTTTTAATCAGACACTAGTCAATCTCATCGAAAATCAATGTATTTGTGAAACGATTCTATCGAATCAAAAGATATCCGGATTGAACTACTTTTCAACAAATCAAAATTGTCAAATTTTATTGTCGAATATCTTTGGACATTCGATTCTACTTATCAAGACACAACGCTGACGTTCAATGGAAGTTCACAAAACGGTGCAGGTTTTAATTCATCGACGATCACAGGTTATGGCTCGAGTCTTTCGTTGTCAATAGCATCGAATCAATCAGTTATCCTCGTCACACCGTCTTTGAATCTATCTCAATGTGCGTCGCTTTCGACTGATCTACGTTTACATTTAATAATTCGAGATAGAAAATTGTGTTTTTAGTCTTTACTGTAATGATCTTGTAGGCAGAAGAAATGTGAGTGCATTGAAATGGCAACATGCCCTCGTATGTTTTCAATTGTGCCACTCGAAATCAATCGATTTACTTAAATGGAATATTAGATATTACTCGACAAGCAGGTAAATTTATGACGACGGACCACTGAAAATAAATGGATCATTGTTTGATTTATCAAATAGTGTCAACGGAAAAATAGGTCAAGCAATTCAAGTGGGACTATCCAATGACTCGTATTTTCGTATACCGGGTTTGATGCTTCTAGGAATTGCTAACCAATCGTATTCAATATCGACTTGGATTAACCCGAATAGGATTCAAACTTCTCCAATACTTCATGTATCGTCTGCAAACAATGGAAATGGTTCGTGGTGTCTTGGTATGCTCAGTTTAAGTTTATCAGGTCGGCTAACCACAACATCATCCACTGGAAGTGATGCGATCTCGATCAACGGACCTGTATCGATGCCAGATATGTGGACGCATGTTACAATAATTTATAGTATGGACAATGGACTTCGGCTGTATGTCAATACAACTTCGATGAACTTTACTGTTCCTTTTGCATATTCTGGTAGTGATCAGAAGGCCTTTGTTTTATTGGAAAGTTCACTGAATGCTACTATATGTAACTGCACGACTGGTCAATTTTTAGGTGTATTGGATGAATTTCGCCTTTATTCAAGTGAACTGACGATTCCTGATATCCTGTCTTTGTTTAATAATTAAATTTTCATTTTAAAGATTGCTTGCCTTTCTCATTCATGTCCTACATTTTTATCTTTTATACCTTGCAGGTGATAATGTTAGGTTCGATGAATTTTTACTTAGAGATTATTTTGCTATTCGTATCCTCGTACTACATGCACAGACTCTGATTAATTGTTAGTTTTGTTTCTACTATTCTAATCACTCATTCAAGCGTTATCTATACGGTTCATTTATAAAAGTACGACGTTATGTTTCATGAATAGATGATTATTGGATGGAAGTCTGAAAAGGGGCGTGATAAACACATCCTTTTTCATAGAATTTCTTCACATCAGTTATTTTTAGCGCCAAGCAGGATAGAATGCACTCTGTATCACGAATAGAGACAGATGTATGCCGGAGGTATTAACGGCGGCGACATTTATCTTCGTTAAAAGAGAAGATCCTATTCATAGTTATTAATCATCTTTATTTCGCTTTTTAATACGTGCGACTCGTTTGATTTTATTCTATTTGAAAAGCACTTTTTCTATTTGTCATTTTCATCAATGTTGCTGTTGGTTCCACAGCTGTTTGCCGTAGTTTCGTACAAAAGAGTTGTTTCAATTCTTTTCGAAAAACTTTTCCCGTCAATGTAAATAAATAAAACGATGTGGAAGTATTGAGCAACGCTAATAAAACCACGAATGTCGCAAAGAAGCTTTCTATTTGTTGCGCCACAACCGTCTTGCTTTGATGCAAAGTCATTTCCGAATAAATTTTCTGTACTGAAATGGGCAAAGTAAGTATCCCAGTACAAATGACTTGAATGAAAAGCATCGCTGTTAACTGTCGATCTTTGAAATTCGATTCTCTTCGCAAGTGTTGACCTACACGAACGTTTCGTATTGTCATCCAACCCAATATCAACATTAATATTGGCGGAAATAAGCTGAATGTGACCAGTAGGTTGAAATCATTCCAAGTATTACAAAATGGTGTAGCCGGATAACAATTAGCTGATTGAACATTGCCATCAAAACAAAAGTTCATTTGAAAATAAATCAAAATGACGAGAATGGCAATCAGAACAACAGCTCGACGAGCATTTTTTACTTGACTGAATGAACGAATCCGAACAGTAGACGCACTGGATGCATAACGATCTGCACAAGCTCCAACAATAAACCATGCAGAACCTGCTAGACCAATGTACGTTAGGAACGTTTTGGTTTTACAATAGAGAGCCATTTGTGTCAGCGGGGGATTGATTGAGTAACTACCCAATATACGAGTGACACAGCCGAAATAAATCGCAAAGAAGTTGCCTATGCTCGATGCGAAGAAATAAATTGAACAAGAATTACGACGGAGTGATCGACGACTGAAGATAATACAATTGAGAATATTTCCGATTGTGCCGATAATGGTTGTAAAGAGTGGCATGTAACGAACCAGTTGACCTTGTACAATCTGAATCGTTGTCAACGAGCTCATGATATTAGATAGAGAAGAATTGAGATGAACACAAGAAAATTTCGGTGGTTTTTATAGAAACAAAATGTCACTTACTCTAGCTCCTTATTTTTAGTTTTGCGCTTGAATAGTGCGTAGAAGATAATATTTTCTTGCACAAGCAGATAGACTAGAAAAAAACTTGAGGTGAATCTTTTAATAATTCATTTCTTCACGTTGAGGATAAGGAATGTCAAACAAAACAACGTAATGTTTTCATCTTGATTAAAATGCATAGAAAATTACAGTGCTCATTCAAAATAACATCCTTCTATCACAATAATTATGCAACGCTTGAGATAAATATATTTCTAGAAGATTCACTTGAATGACTAATATGTTCTTATTTAGTCTTCATAGATCTAAATGACTACAGTCGACGGATTTTGTACGAGTTCGAAGTCTTGGTTGATATTTTACTCGAGAATACTTTCATGCAAGCTCCAACCGCGAGCAATCATAAAAATTTTAATCAAAATTCATACCGAATTACACTGATGAAACATGTTTCGTCTATATGTAATATTAGATTCTCGATCAACTAACTCGTAAGTGATATGGCAGGTGGTGAATGTTTCATCAAATGAGCACTTACATTTCTGATTCGATCACATGTACAGTTTATACTGTTGACGGCATTTGTCATTGATTACTTATATTTAGCCTTTCCGATATTCTTCGTCGCTGTCGGAGTCAATTGCATCAATTCCAGCACTCGATTATGTTTTGAAGCGAAATGGACTTTGAATAGCTGATAAGATATATAATAAAGAGCGTGATTCCAGGGATGAAACTGGTTTCTGAATGTGCAACACGGCGTGATAGGATATGTCTCGTTATATCACATTCTTTACAACACGAATTCAATATTTATGCACGAAAGCGAAAAGCATTTTTAAGAAAAAGTTTCATTTGATCTCTGTATAATGTTGAAGTTTGAACAAATACGAAGAAGGTCAAAAGTCTTGGCATAAATGCGAAGAAATAAATACAAAGTGATAAATATTTCTGCCAATGAATTGATAAATTAAAACATACAAAAATAAACATGAATATTAAACGTGGTACATTCAACAAAATTAATAATAATGGTGAGATCAATAAGTGTTTATGTTTGATGAATTCATTATATAAAATCGACGAAAATTGCCGATTTTTTTGTAATTTTAAATGTGACAAAGCTATTTTCCAAATGATATACAATGCACAAAGAAAATTACATATAAATGGTAAGACTATGTTGAAAATATTCATGATGACATGATATTTGTTCACCCAAGTGGAATTCTCAAATGTAAGAACACACCATAAACGATTATTCTCATAATCCAATAGGTCTTGAATGACTTGTCGAAAAACTAACTCATGCGAATAAATTATCAACTGAAGAATTATCAATAAAATAATACTAATTTTCGCAATTTTCCTACTGATTTCTTTATCAAATTTTGGAGCAAGATATAAGGAATAAGCACGATCAATTGTCACAAATGTCGACAGCCAATCACTGATCGCCGGAGAAAATTTCGCTAAATATTCGAACAATTTACAAAAGTACAACTTCGTCTCCAATCGAACCAGAAAGAAATATCGAATTAACAACAAAACCAAATCGAATTGATTGATAATCGATAATATCAAAAGGTAAATTCCACTTCCGGTCTCACGTGTGTCAGCTTGACAAAATGTTACAAATGTCAACAAATTAAATATCAAACCGAGAAAAACAAAGAGAATGATAATATAAAAACATATTTGTATGAGAATTGTTTGTTCGAACATTGGTGTATTGAGTGGAAGATTTAAACCTTCGCTAAGTAAAACATCAAGTGAAAGGGAATAATCCGATGTTGAATATTGACATAACTTTCCATGATAACATTTTTGACATAAACATTTCGTATTCAATGTGTTCGATCGTTCATCATCCTGTAAACATTTACCTTGATTTTGACAAATATTTCTCGAACATTGACTACGATCGTATGAAAATAAATAACATTTAGCAAATCTATACCGATGACTACATAGACATAAATAAACATGATCATAAAAACATGTCGTCAGATTTTCAATACACGGTTGATGATAGTATTTCAAACGCTTCAATGGATGAGATTCCAATACTGTTGTATTGAATAAGTCACGTGTGGATAAACATCGACTGTCTCCAATGGGTACCGTTAGTCTCTTCATTGATGAATTTGTATAATTATGATTGTAATAGTATAATTGTTCAGTCAAATTGGAAAAATAGACTTGCACTATTGACAAATAATGTTCTACACTTGCAGATATTAGTGTTCCATAATACATTCGACGAACATAAATCGTCGATATTGATTGCAAATCTGTTGTCATTAGTTTTGTTTGTCTAATATTCAACCTAAATGAAATTTCTTCTTCTTCAGTATGATAATAAGGTACGGCACTGCTTGTCAGATTAGTAGGTAAAAAAACAACAAAATAATAAATAATTGCTGATAAATCCGTGTCTGCAAGTAAAAAATCGGATAATTTCAACGAGGTTTGTAATGATTCAGCCTGACATTGTTGTCCCGCATATTGCTCCGAACATAAACAAGCAGTCTTTGCAATCCAATCACGCGCAGTCATTAATAAGCATATACCATTATTTTTGCACATAGATTTATCACAATACACACGTGGAACGCGACATGTCGGGCCTGTTTGTGACGATAGACATATACAAATCGATTTCATATGTACTGAATCATAAATAGTTGCTGATCCTGCTGAACATACCGACGAAAAAGTCGATGGAATTCGATATTGACATTGATTACCAAACCATTGTGAATAACAATAACAATAGAATAGATCAGGGTGATTCATGTACTGTTTACATAATCCATTGGAATTACAATACCTTTTCGATGAACATTGAAAGTAGAGTCGTTGGGCATCGATTATAAGTCGACTGACAATTCTTTGAACCGGTAATATATTCATATGACCAGGAATATCGAAGAGCCAAGCACATTTAAATTCAAGATTTGAGATCGTAACAAAATAAGCATTGACATGAACCGCATATATCATACCATTCTGTCGATTTCTAATGTCTGAAAAAAGCGTTTCCGAATAGTTTCGAAGGAAAATGATCGTTTTTTACCTTTTTGAGAATAAACTAAATAAATATAATGTTTCGTTGGTTGAAATGTTGTTCTTAGTGGTAAAAATACAATCTCGTCATAATCGACTATTTCTGTTGTATTAGTATTATAAAGAAAAAAGACAAATTTGAGCATTTGATTTTCCAGATATCCGGGAACATCGATACGATAAGTAAGAATGATTCGATTTGATTGATATTGGCAACGTTCACCATAGAAGGCTGGTGGACATAAACAACTTTCGATCGTCTTGTTATCGATTCCATAAATTGGAAAGCCCAAATTGCAAAACCATGAATGCTTGTTTACATCGATTCCTGATAAATCTCGACGTGTCTGAGAAACTACCATTGTTTTCTGATTCGATGTCGCATGCTTTTTATTCCAACAAAACCATTCGTCGGCTTTATCGGTACAGTGAAATATCCCATCACATTGATATTTTCGATTGACACAAACTCCATCTCGACAGCGAAAGTTTCGTTTTAAATCACACTTCGACGAATTTATATTTAACCAAGGACACACCATTGTTTCATCGGCTCCGAATGGGCAATCATCTATTCCGTCACATAACTTGCTCGGCGATAAACATGTCGTGCTATTATAACATTGAAAACGATTAGTTTACTTTTGGCTACATGAGTTGTTATATTGTTCATCGATACCACCAATACAATCAACAGATTGATCACCTGCACGATCTAATGGTAAACATGACCAATTCCGAGTGAGGACATCGATACATGCATGTTCGTTTAATTCGCAAACTCTTTCAAAAGTATTTGAGTGATGAGTGTGAGGACATCTGACTTCATCAAAGCCATTTGGACCTATGGAAACCTTAAGATATTGAAAATACTAAATTGAAATTCAATCAACTCACAATGCCACTTGACGTTACACAATGTCGATGGCGATGCACATGGCCAAAGATGGCAATCACTTTCGTCGGTTTCATTTTCATATTGGTGTTCAATTATTCCGTTACATACATCTTTAAAAACATAATTATGAATAGGAAACGATGTTATTCCTCGAATGAAGTCACACGCGTAGCTTGTTTGAAACAAATACAAACATTTTTCTGGGAATTTTTCATCCGACTCATCCACACAATTGATTTCACCATTCATGACAAAGTACTTGGGTATACATTGATGTTTCGACGTTGAACATTGAAAACGATTGGGAATATTTAGTTGGCACGAGTCGACATTTTTATCTTCATCAAATTCATCATAACAATTTGGAACACCGTCAAAAACACGATGACGAGAAATGCATTTCTGTGTATTTGGGCAATGAAATAAAGAGTTAGAACAATTATTCGTTCGATTAGAATCTAATTCAGGATAATAGATTGACAAGCATTGCTTGTCGAAGACGCCAGATACCGAACTATACAAATTTGCCCATTCACTTTTTCGAAAACTCTTCCGAAACTTGATGGGACAACATGTATGAATACCATCCATTATTGTTCGATTTTGTGAACATACTTTCGAACACCGTTGTCCGTCATAGCAAATATAATCTGGATTAATCATATTTCGAGTTTTGTTCATCGATGTTTCCTTTTCATATAGAAAGTAAACATGATAATTCAAATATAAATATTTTGTAAATGGAAAACGAATCAACTCAGTGCATTCATTGAGTTTTCTCACACATTTTGTAATATCAAATGGAAAATATTTCTCCAGTCCGAATAAACACAAGACCGATGTCCAGCAATCTTCATTCATCGTCTCGGATTTGATCAAAAGATTCTGTATATAATACCAATCACGCTGATTTTCACAATGCTCATCATCCGGATCATTCGAATTGAATTGAAATTCAATACATTCGCCATCACCACATGAAAACGATTCCCAGCCACAGTGAACATCTGAACATTCAAATGGAAACAGTTTTGAACTACAAATAGTATAAACTTGCTCATCACTACCATCGGTACAGTCCAAACTAAAATCCATCGTAAACTCTTTTGGTACGCAATGAAATCCGTTCAAGCATCGATAGTCATCATTACATTCGAAGAATTCAAATATCGAACAATTTTGTTCATCTTCACCATTGAAACAATCGCGTTTACCATCACACACTTCATTCCATTGCAAACATAGACTATTCACCGTACAGTTTAGATCAACATAACATGTTCCATTGGTGATTTCATACATGGATTCTATTGGCATATCGTTCTTAAAATTATAATACGCACCAAAATATTCATGAAAACGTCGATATTCATACTGTCCTCTGAAAGTGTATTGACAGTGTGGACCAAACGTTTGTTCATTTTTGCAACGACAATAATATAATTGCTGATGAACGAGTTGATTATTATCGATGTAGTTTTGATAATTATCTATTAAATCATAAGGTGCCATCAAATTCACCAATGTCCAACTAGTCCAATTGTTCTTGTACATATAATCGAATGTAAGTAAGTCACCGTTACATTGTTCTGACTTATGATAATCATCCGCCAATAGATTCCTAATGCAATATGGAATAAACATACTCAGATGAATTTTTATGTCATGCGAATTATATTCTTTCATATGATAATAAAAACAGGTGTGATAGTCAGTTTTGATGTACAATGATCTATCTGTGCGATGTAAACCAAATGAATAAGTTAAGTGAAGAAGAGCGAAACTATACAACCACCACAACATTGTGCATGTTACTATAGGTCAAAGAGAGATGAATAAATTTTCTCTTTAGATAAAAGTTATTAGAACTTTGATATGTTTATTAAAATAAATCAGTGTGACAATGAAATGTTGACAATCGTGATAAAACAAGTTGTTCATTGATTTATGTTGTGATAACGTTTGATTATTTGGTAAACTTTTGTTGATAAGGATGGATCGTTTTTGGTGTTGGATTGATTGATGCGAGATGTGTTATGAGTATAAAGATCAATATTAAAATATCCTTTAACATTTGGGTATCATTTGTCCTAGAAGGTTAAGTTTCAAGAAGAGGAAAGAGAAGGTGACTATTATTTTCCTTTAAGTTTATTTAGCGAAAAATAAAATCCATTTTGTTTTACTTTTCCTTATAACAGAAGACTTTCTTTAGTGCTTTAAATGTCTTCAATAGATAACGACTACGAATAACAATGATTACATGCTCCCATTATTGAAAACGTTTCACTTCACGAAACAAAGTTATTTCAACTGGATTAAACGTAAACGCTTCGAGAATAACCATGTATAAAAGTTATTGGACTCTATCGCGTCAGACACCATAACTTTTATTGGTTTTATCAAACCTCCCCATTCATTGCGCACAATGCCAGCATTATGAATACGTTTTGCATTTGAGAGTTGTACTGTATTGATTCGTCCCCAAGATGTCCAATTATAATGACATGTTTTGTTCGACCACATTGCCGCTGCTGAAATTGAGGCTAGCTCGACTGAACGGGATAAGAAGTCCGGACTAGTTCCACCGAATTGCGGGTATCCGTCGCGGATAATGTAGAAGTGATCTAAGACTGAATCATATGTCATATCAAAATTATTTAATACAACATGTATTGGATCGATAAGTCCATTTGTTGTAATAAGTCTATATGTCGAGACTTGAGGTGCTTTATCTAGATGTGACAAATCCACAGTTCGCACTTCTGCTCGAGTACCATACCGGTCTCCTACGGTATACGCCAGAAGCACTACACCTCCAGACACTGACGTGGCCGTCGGTTGAGCGACTCCAAAAGGCTGTTGCGGATCTCGAATGTTACCAATTTTCTCTTTGTCGATATATGAGGTACTTCCAATCATAAGGATGTCAGGATGGCGAATCAGTGGATACGGGTATCGAATCCAATCAGCTGATACAAGAGAATTTGAAAAAGCTACACCAATTTGATTGAACTTCGAGATATCAAATGGAGCACCCGTATAGAACAATGCAAATTTGTAGGAACGATCGTTGAAACGAAAATCTCCTCTTACCACCGAGGGATCGCAAACATGCATCGCATCCCAAATTCCGTTCGTTGCACTAGGTGCTAATGTGATCCTTCACTTGTCCGGACACCCGATTGTGGCACGAGTGAACAAAATATTGAGAGCCAATTTGAATTATGGAAGGTGCATATGCATAGAAGTTTGAGTCGTCATAAGCTAATTTTGGATCATAGATGAAAATTTCATCAAATTGCAAATAATCATTCGAAGTTTTTGTGAAATTCTGAGAGGTAAACTTCACTTGAAGAAGATAACATAAAAATATCAGTGAACAATTTCGAAAAAACATGCTCTAAAGATTCTCGTCCAGATTACTTCGTATGAATACTCAGCAAAAAAAAAAAGAAAAATAAAGACAGAATATAAAGTACGTTGAAGATAAGAGGAAAAAAAAGAACGAAAGACAAACAGGTGCGATTCGTTTCTACAGATTCATGATATAGCGTTTTCCTACAAATAGTTTTGACTATTTTTTTCGCATTTCTGTGCTACATCTTTATCACTATTTTTAAAAGCATAGAACCATAAATTACTAGAACTATGACGATAATTTAATAAAAGATGTACCCTAAACCTGAACGTAAAACTTGTGCAACCAATGAGAACTAGTAGATTCAGACAAATTATCGCCTCTATGATCGGCCAAAGATTCTAAGAACAGCAGGGTTGCTTACAATTTTCTATAAATCTTTGTTGCTTTCTGGAAACGTTTCGATCGATTTGAATGCGTGAGGAACATCCGAGCGACGCTTTTGCCGTTTCGAGCCCTAATTTCGATATTGGATTCAATCCTTTCGTGTGGGATTTAAGGGTGATATCTGACCAGATCTTATAGGATTGCAGTATCAGAATGACCAGTTTGGGTATTAGAATAGGGAGAAACTGTTGGATGAAATAGTAGTCGATAGATTTTATTGGTTTGCATAATATGCGACGGTTTAAATTCGAGAGATTTCAAATAAAATTTAAAAACATTCTTTTATTCATCAGATATTATTATTTGCGATTTCTACGTTTGGCAAACTCTATGTTTCCTTGAACAATTTCAATAGTTGAATGATCAGAAGGTAGTGAATTTTGAAAACTATTTAGAGCTTGTTCATAAAATAAGATTGCCTTCTCGTAAAGGCCTAGACTTGTATACATTGCACCAATATTGTTGAAAGAATGAGCTAAATCTAGATGGTTTGGCGGGACAGTTTTTTGTTGAATTTCAAGTGCTTTCTCGTAATATGAAAGTGCTTTTGAGTATTCGCCCATGTCGTTATACACTTCACCAATATTATTATAGATGTTAACTAGTTGAAGGTCAGTTGCAGAAAAGATCTTTTGAGAAACTTCGAGATCTTTTTCATAAAACGAAAGTGATTCGGAATATTGTTTAATATTTCGATAAAGCAAACCCATGTTGTTGTAGGAAACAGATAACGAGAAATGATCCAGAGGAACAGTTTTTTCACATATTTCAAGCTCTTTTTCATAAAATGGAAGTGCCTTCGAGTACTCTTTCATATTAAAGTACATTAGACCAATGTTGTAATACGCAGTGGCTAATTCAGGACTACCAGAAGAATACACTTTTTCTTCAATTTCTAATGCTTTTTCGTAATATGAAAGCGCTTTCGAATACTCTTCTATTTTACTATACGCAGCACCGATATTATTGTAGCTGGTAATCAAACGAGGATGGTTTGGAGGAAACATTTTTTGTCGAAGTTGAAAACCTTTCTCATAGAACGAAATTGCTTTTGCATATTCTCCCATGTTGTAATGCGTCAAGCCAATATTATTATAAGAAATAGCCAAAGAAGGATGATCGGAAGAAAACGTTTTTTCACAAATTTCCAGATCTTTTTCATAGAATAGAAGTGCTTTTGTATAGTCTCCTATATTGTCATACATCCCGGCAATATTGTTGTACAAGGAAGCTAAGTGAAAATGATTTGAAGGAAGCGCTTTTTGTGCAATATCAAGTGCTCTTTCATAAGATGAAAGTGCTTTTGAATATTCTCCCATTTTTTCATAAACTGCACCAATATTGTTGTGAAAAGCGGCCAACTGAATATGAGTTGGAGGAAGAGTTTGTTGGCAAATTTTAAGACTTTTCTCGTAGAATGATAGTGATTTTGAATAATCTTTCATCTTTCCATACAACAAAGCAATATTGTTATAGGAAATAGCCAAATCAGGATGATTCGATGGAAGAGTTTTCTCAAAGATCTCAGTCGTCTTTTCATAAAATGAAAGTGCTTTTGAATATTCTTCTGTACTAGTATACACACCCGCGATATTGTGATAAGAAGCAACCAGGTCAGGATGAGTTGGAGGAAGACTTTGTTGTCGAATTTGAAGTGCTTTGTTATGAAATAAAAGTGCTTTAGAATGATTTTCCATATTTCGATATACGGAACCAATATTATTGTAAGACGTAGCCAAACGAGGATGATTTGAAGGAAGAACTTTCGCGAATATTTCAGATGATTTCTCATAAAATAAAATTGCTTTTGCATACTCTCCCATGTTATCATAGAGACCAGCGATGTTGTTCAAAATGGTGCCTAACAAATGCTCATTTGATGGTAAAATTCGTTCACAGATCTCAAGACTCTTTTCGTTAAACGAAAGCGCTTTTGAATATTCCCCCAAGTTTCGATAGGTCAAACCGATATTCAAGTTAGCAATAGCCAAATTGTTGAAATGAACTGTGCGATCACTCTTTTGATAGTTTTCAATTGCTCTTTCATGATATTCAATGGCTTTCTCATAATCACCTTGATTATTTTTCACATAGCCAAGTTGATTATAATAAAATGCTTTCTTCGTCTCATTCGATGTTTGTTCAATTAAAACTGTGTATAGTTCTTCTGCTTTGTTGACTTGCCTTAATTCAAGCAATAGATGACCTAATCGTTCCCATTCCGTTTCATTTACAGTTTCTTCTCGTATACGATTGGTGAGAATACGAAGTTCTTCATCGTCATCCGAAGTGAGTCTAAGATCTACCTGATAAAGTAAACGATCTTCATTAATGCGCTTTACTTCATCGATACGAAAGACACTATGCATTGAGAAAAGAATTTCTTCTTCCGTTTTGAAGTAACTGACATCGCCGATGGATGCAAACGGAATGGAAGAAACGGTAGGATTAACAGATATTTGAAAGAATATTCCAACTGTATCGATTTTTTCCAAAGCACTATCGGCAAGAACAAGAGCAACATCTTGATTCTTACTAGTCGATAAGAAATTGTTGAAAGACATTAATCCACCTTTTGTATTTCGGAGTTTGTCAAAATCAGTCAGTGACATACCTTGTCCTCGATAAACCAGAAAGGTCTTTTCATGATAAGTATCCAGTTGTTGTTGATACAATTGTGCGATTTGAGAATGCAGATCACGTATATAAAAGGCCATATGAATGATCGTATCAACTTCTAACATTCGAAGTGCAGAATTAAGTAAAGAATAAATGAATGATGGAAATGTATACCACCAAATAGATGATTTATTATTATATTCATTTTCAAATCGGTCAATACTCGTTGTCGATCCATAATTATGCTTTCGGCAGTAACTAACGAAATCTCTCAAAGAATTTTCATCATATTCCATTTCAAGAAGAATTTCTTTGAACAATTGAGTGTACATGAATGAAGGTTCTAATTGATCCAGATGTTTATTACCAATTCCTTCATCTATTTGAACAAAGCTCATCGCAATCGAATCTTGATTATATTGTTTCATATCCCGTTGAACATAGTCACACACATGACGAACCCTTGTATCGATATTTTTCGCTTTCGTCCATTGCTTACTCACTGATTCTTCATTTTGTAAGATATAAACGACATTTAGTTGATGAATGTCATGAATGAGAGGTAGAATTTGTTGAGCAAGAGTATCTTCTAGAATTAGATAAACTTTCATATCGTTGATATCAGTGAGAAAGTCAATGCATTCGTCACGTTGAGTAAAAATGTGCACATCATTGACGATATTTCGTAATTGTGCTAACAGATTTTCCTGATCTTCGTTTAATCGGTTATCATCAATATTTAACCAAATGAGTAAGAAATCTTGAGTAAAACGTCGTCTAGGATAAAAGATATCAGATGATGATGGTGTCATTGGATGAACAACCTTTGATGATGTAGAAATGTTCTTTGCGAAATTTTCTTGATTCATTTTGTTGAATGAGAAGTCGAATTGCACTATGGAAATTACAAACAGTTACAGATTTTGTTATACCAATTTTACCTTAGAGAAAATATATAGTGTAGAAAAATGATATTTGTACAATCATGAATCAGAAAATATTGAAAAACGAAATTTTTATTTTCCGTCGTCAGTCATGTTCGACGGAAAAAATAGTAAAAAGGTGGGATTAAGAGAATGAAAAAGAAAAAAAAACAGGTGTATAGCAATGCATTGAATATGATTGCAATGCAGAACGCTAATTTACATAAGAGATAAACTTCCGAAAGTATCCAAATAAATAAGACTGTCATCTTTAATTGGAAAATTATTTTTCATTAAAGTGTCCTAAACCATAGGAGTGGTGTTTAACCAAGTAAAGAAAAAATATAATTTTCCTATAGAAAAATACTCAATCGGATATGTGTACAACGTCGATCTTCAAGTTCGATTTACTTTCGCATTTGAATTTCGGGACACATTTTGACTGAGATGAGAATGGTCTGTTCAAGAAAAAATTTCAGATCGAATGAAAGGTCTGTTTATAACAACTGTCACCATTTTTCATATTTCTTTTCGAAAGAATATGAAAGCATATCAGTATTGTTCATATGGATCTTCATGCTTTCTGAAAATAAACTAGAGATATTCAATTATGAATGGTGAATATATCAGTGAATCAAGATTAGTAAGAAAAAAGCTCATGGAAGATGAGTATAAATACTATGTTGATGATGAGCAACAAC
Organism: Adineta ricciae; assembly: GCA_905250025.1. NCBI lineage: Eukaryota > Metazoa > Rotifera > Eurotatoria > Adinetida > Adinetidae > Adineta > Adineta ricciae. The sequence continues at coordinate 6,909 of CAJNOJ010000572.1, read as the reverse complement.
ATATAATTCGAGAGAAACTATATATTTATAATAATTTGTAAGTATTTACTGGAACCCTTTCATATAAATGACATGAAGACAAATCATGAACGATAATCGATAGTTGAATTCATAATTTATCTTTTAGACGACTTCGAAAACTAAAGAAACATTTGCTCATTCTTCTAGAAATATAGGGAATTCATTTCGTGAACTTCTTCTCAAAATGTTTTATGTAAAGTCATCTAATCGGAAAACGAATTTGAAATCAAATAAATTTCGAATTGTACAAATACTCACTAAGGAACGCGCTTCATAAATGAGCATCTTCTTTAAATTTTCCAGTCGTTTTACAAAGATTAAACCAAATCAATTACACTGTTTCGCAGTGTCCTCCATCTAATTCATCTCAACAATGTTTGTCTGATGAAAAACTGAATATAGAATATTAGAATTTGAAGATTTTAAAATATGATATGTCGTGACATTCTCAAATAATCACTATCTACTTCCATGTCGAACAGAGAAACTCAAATGAAATGATCTTGTTTTTTTTTTCTATTCTTTAATTATGAATACATAGATTATTAAACACTAGAGAACGTCTGACTACTCTCGTCTGCAAAGTCATGATGATAACTGTCTAGATGTTCTAGTTCGCATTCAACTGAGTATGTACCGAATCGATTGACATATTTGGTTCGTTTCTTTTTCAAAATCTTTTCTTGAAGAAGTGGGTGACACATACTCACTAATACTTGGAAGATTTCATATCATTCAACTTTAAAGTAATACTTCCGGCAAACTTAATTGGATCGTTAAACTTAAAAGAAACAGATTCCATTTGGAATTTCTTTTAATCATCTGATAATTAAAACAAAATGTATGAAAAAGACGCAGTTAGTACTATAATCAAATAAATTAATTATATACCCATTAGGTTAACTTTTTCTACTTCAGAAAAATCTTTGTACTTGGAAAGAATCTTGGACAAACTATATTTGAGAAGTCATAAGAAGATCAAAATGTCGTCGTTAGCATTAGCTGCACAGAACCTCTCAATTTATTTGGGCATATTTGCTTTAGTCGCAGGTATTCTTGGTGGACTTCTCAACATCATTGTTTTCCTTAGTTTGAAAACATTTCGACAAAGTTCATCGGCATTCTATTTAACGATCATGTCAATATCAAATCTTGGAATATTAATAAGCGGTCAACTAACTCGAATATTAATCAGCGGATATTCAATTGATTGGACACAAACATCTTTGTTCTATTGTAAATTTCGAACATATTCATTACAAACTTTTTCGAATGTTTCACTTGCATATTTGAGCTTAGCAACAATCGATCAGTATCTCTCAACATGTTCACGTCCGCAGTGGCAACAATGGAGTAACATTAGAGTTGCTCATCGATTGGCTATTTTAGTCGTTTTGCTTGGGTTGATTTGCAACATTCCATATGCAATTTACTATGTTCACAATCAATCACCAACAACGGGTGGAATCACATGTACAAGTACAAATGACATATTCCAACGCTATATGAATTATGTCTCTGGAATCACTTTGACGAGAATTTTACCAATTGGTTTGATAATCTTATTTGGCATCTTGTCTTACAGAAATATTCAACAACTAGCACGTCAAACAGTACCTTTAGTTCGACGTGAGTTAGATAGGCAAATAACGATCATTGTTCTCGTACAGAGTGTGATCACTTTCTTCACAATAACGCCTTACATTGTTGTATATTGTCTTCTATTGGTATTCAATGCGAATGACCATCCGGCTATTTTTAACAATTTGCAGGCTACGAATTCGATCGCTTTGTCTGTATATTACTTATACTTTGCGGTAGGTGCTGCGTCACATTTCAAATATGTACATAGAGATATATTTCTGTTTAGAGTCCATTTTATATCTATTTCTGTGCCTCAGCTCGATTTCGTCGACAACTGAAGTATGTTCTGTTTGATGTTCATTTCAATCAATGTTGCCGACGCATCACTCCTGTGAATTAAACAGCACCACAAACTTGACAGTGTGAATAATCGGAAAAAGGACTTTGTTACTTTACTCACGATGTAATGTTGTTTTGATGATGTGGCACTTTTTCAAAGTTACAGAAGTAAAACAAGCAAAAACGCTTGCTTGTTAAACTTTGAAAAATATGTCATTCGAATTTTTCTTTCCTTACCTTAAATATACCGGTTTGAAAAGCACGTTGCTCGCAAAGACATACATAAAAATTGAAGTTGGTCCTTTTCGAAATATGGCACAAAAGACAGTACTATCAGTCCATAAAAACTCACGAATATCACGCAAGATCAATGAAAACAAAAATCAAACTGATTTATAATTAAGCGAAGGGAACTACATTGATAATTGTATGCAAATTACAACTCATTATCCCCTATTAAATAATCAAGCGCATCGTGTGATGTTTATTCTTGTGTTTCATTTCATTCTCTATGCGGAGACTCGTTAAACTCGATCTGTACAATAATCTAATTGGTGACGATAGTGTGCAGTACTGTGCCGACGAATTTCAAAGAAATCATGTGATGAAAAAACTTTCTCTCTACACGTTGTTTAATTGCTCTTTCATGTAGATGCAGTAGAAGAATCTAGTAAGAGGAAATTGGCTTGAACGTCCTTTTATTCTTACAATGATATTTATAGACATTGACCACACTGGGTCTATCCAGCAATCGCACAGACGATGAGAGAGTATATCAGAATATAGTAAGAAAGGAGTAGACTTTTTCTCGTGTATTTTAATCAGACTGTTGCAAAACTAACCTTAATCACAATGAAATTGATGTCAAAGGCGGAAAATAAATCGCAATCAAATATGTTCAGTGCCTTGAACAAAACCTAAAAAATAACACTGTAAGAGCAACATCACTTTTCTTATATTCATCACATTGACCGTACATGGGCACTTTTCCTGCTCAATCATTCCTATAATCAAACTGGCGATGATGGTATGCGGAATTTTGGTGAAATGTTGCAAAGAATACGGTAAAATAAATCTGTCTTTTTCCTGCGATTACGGTTATCACTATTAGTTTTGTTTAGACACTGTCAGAACTCGTTCTGGATAACAATCAAATCGGCGATGGAGATGCGCAACATATTGGAATTGGATTACAAAAGAACAAGACACTCATCGGGATCAGTCTGTGTAGCAATCAAATCAAAGATAAAGATGTTCAGGGTATCGGCGAAGGTTTAGAACAGAACACAGTAAGATAAACTTTCTGTTTCTTTTATTATTTCTCGTATTTTTCACAGACATAAGCAGATCTCGCAATTCGATCACACCGAGTTCAAAGCAGTTATTTAAAAAGCTAAGAAAGAAAAGGACGCGTTTGACCATTTCTTTGTAGAGCGCACTGAAATTCAATAAAAATATCATAAGCCCGAACAGCGGAGAAAAAGCTAGACTTTAGTTTCCACCGCGACTGAAAAAGAAGCTGAAGAAACATGTGCTTCGTCCTTTCGATTAACATATTTATATCGCCGTACGACGTAATGGCGTGCTTTAGCTCGTCGTTCTCGTCGAAGTCTTTCACGCTCGCCTTGCACCGGATCAATACCGAATCCATATTTCAATACATCCATAACGACGACAAAAATAGCTACAACAGCCATAGCAATGATAGCTACATAAGAAAATGTTTTCGAAACAATCTTGTAAATAATAACTCTTGTCGTTGAAAATTCGCAGTAACGCCCATAACTACCGACAAGACAATGGCAAGTCCAATTGTTCGATAAACTTTCACAAATTCCTCTATTCTGACAAGTGATTCCTTCACACTTGTTGATTCTCTTTTCGCACACACGACCTTCCCATGGTGATTCGCAAGAGCAGTTAAATGTGGTATTTGATGTTGGATTACATTTGCCTGACGGGGAGAAGAGAAAGTGAAATTACAGTTGAGAAGAAATGTTTGCTCACCAGTGTTCCAACAAGGATTTGGATGACATGGACGATCATCGATTTCACAATGAACTCCACTGAAGTTCGCGGGACATTCACAACTGTATCGATGGAGAAGTGTGTTTCGATTGCGACAAGTGCCATTATTTTGGCACGGATTTGATTGAGAGCAATATTTGTTGAACACGTCACATGCAGAGCCATACTCGCAGACAGGTACGAAAAAAAGCGAAGGTGGTTTGGTTTCTATACGAAAACATGATTATGGTATTTCTTCACTCGTTGGCAAACTTACTATTGTTTTTGGAAAATATTTCAAATGTCCAGAAGGATGAATCATGCATAGCAGGACTTAATCGACTGCACTTTGTCTCATCTGTCAGGATACCTCTGCAATGTTTCGTTTGTCAAAAGAATCAAAACAAGATTTTTTTTTACCTGTCCAATTGAATATAGTACTCTTCGCCCTACAAATAGATCTCACAATTACACATAACCATGATGGATTTCTCACTTCAGTCCAATTGATGTTAGTATTAAAAATAAATGATCCTTTTGATATACCCAATACTGTATGATTTGTTTGAACATTGATCGTATAGACCTCTTCATTCGATGATTTCGCGTAAAAACGAATATAAGTGTTCGATCGATTCGACCATTTCATAGACCGACCACATCGAAACGTCCATTGGTTTTGACTTGAGTTCACCAGACCTACCGGTGTCATGTTTTCTAAAAACAAACAAATTTTTCATTCAACCAGTAAATCTATTGTTCAAAAAAAAATTACTAGGTACATAATTATTGTAGAAATTATCCGAATTTTCATTTGTGTTATTATTAATGATTAAATATTCGAGGCACTTTTGATCACCATATCGTTTATGATTATCGATCTATAATTTTCTTTTTCGATTTCTATTGCAGCCGTAGGAAAACGTATGCTTACAGGTCGAAGACACAAGAAATGAGTCCCTTCGTCATTCGATGTCGGCGTCCATTCAATATTGACTATGAAAGAATTTTGATATTGTTCCGGTGTGCTCACAATCATGTCTGAATCAAATAGGAAATCAGAAGATAGAACTTATCACCAGCATTTATTTTTTACCAGATGGACCATGAGTTTGAACGTTGTCTATCTTAGCATTGTGGCAACCAGGATTAAAAAACACTTGCTCGGTGAGTTTTTGGCACACAGAACCGTTTACTATCGACTCGTTTCTTGATGACTTCACATATCGAGGAGCTGAAAATATTTCCAAACTAAGGAAGTTTCCTACGCAATATGAAAGCATACGGTCATAGCATTGAGCATTTGTTGGACGATGAACTCGAATTAAGAACTGTAAGGAAGTAGCAGAGAGACGCGTTATCAGTGGTTTTTGTAAGAAATCTTCAATTATTATTGCGATGACTACGGATTTATCTTCTTGTGCATGATAAGTTAGGGTGCAATCACTTCCATTCAGCTGCGCATTGGGTGGTGAACCACAAATACTATCAAAATCAAAAATAATATTCGTAAAGAAATTCTCAAAGAAGTACGACGAACTCTCCGCATTCGTCAACGTTGGCTTTGTTAGCCCATCGACATCGTACAATGTCTCCGTTAGGATCGTGCACAGGAATTTTCCATGTTTGATTAGTACCTAAGAGTATGTGTTGAATGTATGGCATTGCTGCTTGTGGTGGAGTATTTAACTCGCCTTAATAAGATGAGATTTAAACTCAAACTTGCCGTTCTTTAAGCGTATATCTTACCATCTCGGCGACGTTTAGTTGAAATAAAAGTTGAGATAGACAGTTCGTACTTCTCATCTTTGTTCAATTCTTTACTCCAATAGACGCCTTACAGAAAAATTATCATTGATTTTAATTATGGAAGAAAGGGTTAGTTTACCGCTGTAACCTAGTTCAAATTCTGTATTTTCTGGGATATAAATAGACGACCATTGCTCAATAGCACTCCATTTGTCGTCTTTACTATCAGCAACGCATACATCATATACCCGTATCTGATGAAAATGAAACCAGCAGTTATTCGATAAGCATTTAATTTTGTCATCGTTTCCGATCCAAGTTCTGAATTTAAACCATTTTATATGATCATTACAATAGTCGCTCTCATATCGTTCCCACATATATCGCTGTATCAAGTCAACTCGTATCTCCGATGCCCAGGGCCGCCACGAATATCCACGCTAAATACAGAAACACGCCTATCAACAGAGGTGTTTCTCAAAACAAACCTTCCATGTCATTGAACCGCCAAGGAAATGTCTTCCATCGATCGGTTGATAAAATAACGGCAACACAAGATTACTGAAAACTATTGTCGTTATTATCATTTCAAATACTCTCAACGCCGTCAGAATTTTTCAAATAAATCATGCATACATCTTCTCATATATGATTTCTAAAGTTAATACCAGAATACCAATGAGAAAAACCTCTTCTTTCATTCTCGCTGATTTACTTACAGTACGTGCCTTCACGTCACTAGACATCATGTAAACTGGCATTTAGACAGAAAGAATCCTCACGTTCAAATTCATCAAACAGCATGCAATAACAGGCATAAATAAATAACAAAAAGAAATATTTGGATTTGCCAACCGTGACAAACTTTTTCTTAAATTTTTAAAATTTTTACAGAAAAAGTAATTAATTCCTCATATTTTAAACAAAAACATCAATGCTAAATCGATCCAATGACATATTCTCTAATATTTTTCCTGCTGCCTGTTCATCACATTGTTTCATTTCTTCAATGATCTTCACAAAACATGTTTTCACTGAAGCACCCAACTTTCTTGCACTACCGCATGTATAAAACCTTGCTCCATCATCATACAATTTCGCGATTTCTTTTCGATCTTCCCAAACCAGATCTTGAACATATTTCTTTCCATCGATCATCTCACGAGAGAAAACACTTCTCACTTCAACTGCACCCACTTTTGCCCATTT
>CAJNOJ010000571.1:0-42207 GCA_905250025.1 Adineta ricciae | reverse complement strand
AGTTCATGATTTGTTTGTGGTTGATCAACTGTGGATGGATCTAGAATTGGTTGATCAATCAAGACACGTGTAACAACTTGATCAGATAATCGTTGAACAAGTTGAATAATATCAATATCCATAAAATCGTCACGATTATCGGTTGCAGCTGCTGTAGTGTTACAAATCTCATCCATGGTATCATTTACAACATCAGTCTTCGCACTCGCAACTGGTGTTGGTAAGCTTTCTTCATCTGAAATTCCACTTTCCTGCACGATTTTCCAATATTCTGAATGTGAACGAGGCTCTTGTCCAAACATAATTTGATATGGTGTAGCCCATGTCGATAGGTTCGCTATCAGCACGCGTACGTCGCACTGGTACGGCTTACCTCGCGTGCGGTATGCATACCGTACGCGTACTAGCGAGATCTTCTGTGTCGAACGCGGACCATTAGTAAGTCTCCAATATGGAGATCTGTATTTGAACAATGGCGACAAAGAAGTATAAATACAGCTGGAAACTTCTCATTTTGAACGGAATTTTATTTTGAAAAAAAGTTTTTTTTTCCTCTTTTTGAACAATAAAAAAGTGTTTCTAGTGAATTTTTATTAATTTAATTATTAAAAAATTTATAAGTTCTTTTTTAGATAGATTTTAAAAAGTTTTTTTTTGTGAAAAATCTGAAGTTATATATTTTTTAGGCTATTGAAAATTATTATTAGTGTCAAGATTTATTTTTGACAGTAGTATAATGGTTTAATATATTTTATGTAATATTTTTATATTTTTTTGGAAAATACTTATATTTTTTTGTAACTTTTCTAATACTTTTTTCTACATCTTTGAATTTTTTTGTGATACAGTTTCAATTTTTTTAATAAATAAATTTAGTTGCAGTAAGGACGCAACAAATAGAATATATTCTCAAAAAAAAGCTATCGGATTGAAAAAAACCAGGTATAAAGAATCCTTATGGTTATCGTATCGTATGAGCAATATGAGTCATTTAAAGAAATTAACCAATAAGAAAATTACTAAAGTGCATTAATGCACTTGCGGTATGCGTACGTCCTGCTGGAGGTACGCTCTCGGAACGCGTACGGTCCGTTTGGTACGCGAACGCCGCGTGACAGCGGTACGCATACCGAAGAAGTGTACCGTACGCGTACTGTTAGCGAACCTATCGACATGGGTAAATAGTGGAATCAACGATGTCGCTAATGTGCGGTCATATACTTTTGGTTTTGACGCATGCAGAAAAATGTGCTTTACCAAATGGGACTAAATGCTTTGCAAAGATTTCGACTTCTACTTTAATCATACAGGTTGACCGTTACGCAAACAAGCCGTAAATCTATAATGTTTACGTTTATTGTTAGAGAGTACATGGCATGAGTGCTGTTAAAAAACATAAATTAGGATCAATAATAAATAGAGATCGATTTCATATTAAAATTTGAATTTTACAAAGAAATCAATTAAATATCTCTCACTATATTTTAATTTACAATACATAAAGTGTGTTTTTTTTACATTTTAATCGAACAATGTGTTGAATCAGTTACTTGTCATTAGGACTTTTATCTAAAAATAATGAATAATACGTTAAAAGCACAGGTAAATACTATGAGTCATTAAAAACATACCTTCTGATATAAATACAGGAATAAAAACCGTGTTATTTCACAAAGTACATTCTCTCAATCACATGATGACTCAAATAAAATTGGAATTTTTACCAAACGAAATCTTATTTCAATGTTTTAATTATCTTAATATTATCGATATTTATTATTCATTCGATCAATTAAATCATCGATTTAATTCTCTTATTCGAACTATTCCATTTGACTTGAACTTCACAAATATTAAAAACAAATATCAATGTGATGAATTTTGTCAAAAATTATCAACTGATGAAACAATTCAAAATCAACTTTATTCATTATATTTATCAAATGAAAATACATGTTATCCAATTCATTTATTTCTTTCAAAATGTTCACTTTTACAATTTCCACATCTTCATTCATTAACTTTACATAAAATAAGACAAAATAGTTGGAAATCTATTCGTTCAGTATTATCATTAATACCTAAATTATCTTCTTTTCAAATGATTGATTTTCGTATATTACTTGATGTTGAATTTTCTGTACTACCTATATTACAATTAAATACATTGATTATACCTGCACAACCACTTCCAGGATCGATTTTTGATATTGAATTCTCATGTATTATGCATTTATCGATTAATTCATGTAAGTTAAATGATCTATTGATTCTTTTCAAGAATGCACCAAAATTAAATCATTTCAAAACAGACTATTTACGAACCAATAATACAGATGTAACAACAAATATCTCTGATTATATTAATAGTCATGCAAATAATCTTAAAACATTACATATTCATCACATTGATTGCAGTGTTTCTAATCTTTTTACTTTGTTAAAAAGAACGCCAAATTTGAAGAATTTAATATTACTAGAATCTAGTGATGTAAATATCATCAATGCTAATGCATGGCAAACTTTGATTACATCTTCTTTATCTCATTTAAAGAATTTCAAATTCAACTTTTATGTCGATGTTTTCCCACACCCTAATCTTATTAATGAACAGAATTTCAAGGAATTTCGAAACGATTTTTGGTGTAAGGAACATTATTGGCACACAGAATACACCATAAGATCATCTTCAGCATCAATTTATACCATACCGCATCCATGTGATTCATTTGGATTTCATCACTGTGGACAAAGATACCACAGTGAAGCAATTACTCACACACATACATTTAATAGTGTAAAAGATTTATTACTTCGTCCTGAAGACTTGACAGAAAACAATGAATATTATTTTGCTAATATTGATTTATTGTCACTTGGAGAACCATATATTTACCAAAATGAATATATTGAAATAAATTATTCACATTTAAAACATCTTCAAACGATGGTTAATTTATCGCATATCAAACATTTGATTCTCTTATCTAATTTAAAATTTGAAACATCAAATATATTAAAAGAAATAGTGAAATCTACAACCCAATTGACTTCATTAAGTATCGATTATTCTCTTTTACAACCATGCTTGAACGATGATGAATTGTGCAACTATTTAAACAGAACTATTAAAAAATTGAATATCCGTGATGATCCATTGAAGATTTCAGATCAATTGAAACATTTCTGTAAAGTATTCTCAAATCTAGAACAACTCAAATATGATACAAATGAATCAAATATTTTATTTTTAACGAAACATTTACTCAAATTAAAATATATGGAAATTCAAGTATTTTTATCTTCTAATCAGCGGTATTGGATTAATGAAGAAGTAGAAAAACTTCCTATAGATACAACTATTGACTTTAAAGATCATGGTAATAACTTTTTTAGTTTGTTCATTTGGATATATCGAAAGTAGATAGATGTATTATATAACTAACACAAATAGAACATTAAGGAGAATATGCTAGATTTTCTTTTTATTGATGAATACAGTTTGGAGAAAGGTCATTGAGAGAGGGGGATGAAATTCGCCCAGATGGACTTATAAAAACTAACATCACGAAACTTTTCACAATTCATTTTTATGTCATTAGAAATACTAAAATGCAGTTGAAATCATTAAAAAGAATGGAAGGGAGGGTTTCTACGCGAAACTTCATTCACGTCGTATCAAATTTCAATTGTTATAATTTCGGGGAAAGCTTGCAGAATTTGTTACAATTTTGAGGATTTTTGTTTGATACTATTACTCTCCCTCGAGGAACACTATTTCGGCGATACACTCCGATTCTAATCATTCATATGTCATTTGATAGACTACATTCATCTAGTGAAAATCCCAAAATATTATCGGCCACCAGTTCATTCTTGAGACGCTATAACCAATATAATGATTTTTGAAGGATCGTGGCTTAGCAGATTTACTTAAAACGGAAACACTAAATAGGAGATACAGAACTTACCGATCATAAGCGGTTTTAATTTGTCTGTACCCTTCATGTTGCTACAAAGCAGAACTGTGAAACGTTCTTTGAATCTTTGGTCGTAACAAGCGAACGATTAGATAGTGCTTTGAAGAATAATCCAGTTTCGTCGGCACTGTAAATGTCATTGGGATTATATTTGTCAATAATTACCACCAGCCGCTTTTTCCACTCGTCAACCGTTGCAGGAACGACTGATGCTGATTCACCATTGATAGTTCAATATTTTATACCATGGCGTTTGCGAAACTTTTCTAACCAACCATTACTGGCTTTGAAATCGTCAGCATTTGAACCACATAGTTGTTGACTGAACTCATTACGTAGATTACGCTTCTTGTCTGAATTTTCATTTTGCTCATAATTGTCAATGTATTCAATTTTGCGCTTAACAATATTTGAAACACTTCCGATCAAAATGTTGTAATCGTCAGCCAATTTACGATAAGATATATTTTGTTCGTTTTTACGAATCAACTCTACTTTTTCAGCAAGTGTTAAGCCGCGTCTTGCTGCCATCTGACAAGTGTGAATAGAAACGAGTGATGTTCTCAAAGACACAGGCAACTAATTCGTTATTGCCTATTCATTCTTATTGTTTTTTTTTTGTTCTATACATGCGACATATCAATTACAGATGAACTTTTGACTATCGTTAATCTTTTATTTTATGCGTGCGACCATTTTTAAAATAATAAGTAGCCCGTCAATAAATTTAGCGATCATTGCTTCAACATGTACAAGATTTGTCCTCGATTTTTATTTTCTCAAACGCATATTTTCATTATATAGAGGTTTTTACTCTTGAGGCCAAAAAAAGTGTTCACTATATAGAGGTTTGTTTAAAGCAAAAAGCGGTCGGGCGGTTCAGTTTATCCGTTCAAATGAGAGGTATTCACTGTATGTATATATATATATATTAATTAGCAATGGTTCTGGTTTGAATTTCTGATGTAATCGTCAAAAGTTTCATTTTAATCTCTTGAATACTGCCATCTTCACACTGAGGACAAAAAAAATTTTTTCGTTCTGACATATCAGGATTATTTTCTTGAACATGATCGGCTTTTGCTGAAAATATCCCCACTGAACCCGCAATTAGGCAAGCGAAACTAAAAAAATCTAAAATAGTGTGTAAAACGAGAACAATAACAAAAAAGACCGTGCCAACCATTTTATGATATGAATAAATACATTGAACAATAAACAATTAATTCTAAATCCACGACAGCGTATATAATCACAAGAGAAATAAGAACAGTAAGTTAAAGAAATATATTTTGTTCTGTTTCCAATCAAGCGAACATTCGATTTCGATTTTCTTATATTGGAAAATCATGGTGTCTCCTTTCAGATGATGTCAAACTAAAAATCTATAGAGTGATTGTATTTGTAACTTTTGGTAGTCTTATAAAACTTCCTGAGTTCTATTTATTACTTAATAAGTGAAATAAGGGTAGCTATGCCCAATCGATATGGAAATATATGTGCGTATCTATACTGGTCAGTTTCCATGACTCACGTGATCATGCGTCATGTTTACATGATGTAAAAGAGAGAAGATATTATATCACATATGATATCGTGAGTCATGATAGCATGAACATATGATTTATGGCTGAGACTGATTTAATGTTTTCATACTAACAGTATTAGCTAATGAATCAGATTCTGGTATTGATCTTATACCCTAGGCGAACTTTTTTTTAACCATGCTTGAGCCAGACAGATCTCAAGATGTGTCATGATCTCTTGAGTTTCTTTCCATTGAGAAGCACTTGAATGCTTGCATGAGTCATGCACAGATAAATTACATGTAATTTGCGAAATGCATAAGAATCACATGAGCCAGACAGTTACGCGCATGAAAGTCAAGAATAAAGAAAATGATGTTCAATACGATTTATGATGTGGAAATGCTAGGTTATCTACTATTTATTCTCGAGGCAATACATTTATTTTAAAATACGAATATATAAGCCAATTGATCATCAATGTGTTTAGAAAGATGTATAAATATCATAACTGAAGATGCAATTAAAGTCCATTTTCCATGGTCAAATATTATTCTCATCATTTTGAGAATTTCGAAAGCTTTGTCCAATCAAGTTTCATTTATTGTCATGTTTTAACTGGCGAACAGATTCGTTTTGAGTACTAAGTGAAGCGCTAGTCAATGTTGAATACTCCATTGCTAATGTATCCTGAACTGATTGATCTATATCCCCTCGAAGGTTTTCGTTCGCATCACGAGTTGAGTTCTCGATGACTGCCTGAAATAATCACAGAGAATAGCATAATGTAAAAACTAAATTACCGAAATTGATGCTAAGATCGGTTTAAATTCTTTTACTTTTGCAAAAGACCGAGCTTATCCTTCATATTTCAAATTGATTTGTCGTCTAGAAATTCGATTTACTATGTATAAAGCACAAAAAAAAAAATAAATCAGATATTCCTAATGAATTCTACTGATAAATCAATATCCTATGTAATACTACTTCGTACTGTTTCGACTCTGCTAGTCTATACGAAACAAAAATTTGTTTCTGTTAGACCCTCCCAATGTTATTCGTTTTTCGTATATAAACAAATCAGCATACGTCCTTTTCCTTTTATCATGTGTTGTGATGTAATCCAGGCATATTCTCTTTTTTCCCCTATTCTGCTTCTCTATGTATTATGTGTAAAATGGAGATAAGCAAACGATGCTTACTGTTATTCGTATTGGAAAAAGTGTTAAGAGCAGTAAGAAAAGAGCTGATTTCCAACAATATTCAAGTGCATGACGTGTGCTTGATTATGTACTGACCACATAAATCAAGAATTGTGTGTAANGTATTAGCTAATGAATCAGATTCTGGTATTGATCTTATACCCTAGGCGAACTTTTTTTTAACCATGCTTGAGCCAGACAGATCTCAAGATGTGTCATGATCTCTTGAGTTTCTTTCCATTGAGAAGCACTTGAATGCTTGCATGAGTCATGCACAGATAAATTACATGTAATTTGCGAAATGCATAAGAATCACATGAGCCAGACAGTTAAGCGCATGAAAGTCAAGAATAAAGAAAATGATGTTCAATACGATTTATGATGTGGAAATGCTAGGTTATCTACTATTCATTCTCGAGGCAACACATTTATTTTGAAATACGAATATATAAGCCAATTGATCATCAATGTGTTTAGAAAGATGTATAAAAATCATAACTGAAGATGCAGTTAAAGTCCATGTCCCATGGTCAAATATTATTTTCATCATTTTGAGAATTTCGAAAGTTTTGCCCAATCAAGTTTCATTTATTGTCATGTTTTAACTGGCGAACAGATTCATTTTGAGTACTAAGTGAAGCGATATTCAATGTTGAATAGTCCATTGCTAATGCATCCTGATCTGATTGATCTATATCACCTCGAAGGTTTTCGTTCGCATCACGAGTTGAGTTCTCGATGACTGCCTAAAATAATCTCAGTGAATAGCATAAAATGAAAACTAAATTACCGAAATTGATGCCAAGATCGGTTTAAATTCTTTTACTTTTGCAAAAGACCGAACTTATCCTTCATATTTCAAATTGATTTGTCGTCTAGAAATTCGATTTACTATGTATAAAGCACAAAAAAAATAAATCAGATATTCCTAATGAATTCAACTGATAAATCAATATCCTATGTAATACTACTTCGTACTGTTTCGACTCTGCTAGTCTATACAAAACAAAAATTTGTTTCTGTTAGATATCCTCCCAATGTTATTCGTTTTTCGTATATAAACAAATCAGCATACGTCCTTTTCCTTTTATCATGTGTTGTGATGTAATCCAGGCATATTCTCTTTTCCCCCCTATTCTGCTTCTCTACGTAACATGTGTAAAATGGAGATAAGCAAACGATGCTTATTGTTATTCGTATTGGAAAAAGTGTTAAGAGCAGTAAGAAAAGAGCTGATTTCCAACAATATTCAAGTGCATGACGTGTGCTTGATTATGTACTGACCACATAAATCAAGAATTGTGTGTAAGTGAACAAGAAGGTCAAATTCTTGAGCAAATTTCCTGTCATCAAATCTTGACTCCAGATATGTCATGATGGTATGACATTCTGGAGTCAGAATCGTCTGTTTCTCATGCTCATGGCACAAGAAGTTTGACTAGGGTATGCATTAAATTTTCAAATACGCTATATTCTGCACTCAATTATGATCGAGCGACATTGCGTATGAGAAGACATATTTGGAATTGGTTGATTTACCCCTTTGCGGAATAATAATCGTTAGACTCAAAATAAATAAATTTAATTTCTTCAAAAATCCAATGAAATGGTTAAGTAATAAAATATTATCTTTATGTAAATCCAAGTGACGATATTATGTTTGTATAAAAGACAATCATTGGTAACATGATATCTACTTATTGTTATCACTTCGACAGAGATCTCTCTCTCATAATTTGTCTTCTAAATTCACTCTATTTTACTTGAATCTACACTTTAGTTTTAATCAACATCAATGAAATATTTTCGATTTAGTGACAATACAACATTGAATGAAAAACTTTTTGTTTGATTGTAAAAAACACTTTCAAAAGTGCTTTTCGAAATATTTCTCCACCAAATAATGTATAAATATAAAATGGTATTCCATTTGCCAAAAAATTCAATAGTAAAGTAAAATTATAGGCAAAATTATCGATTGCTGTTTGTAGTTGTGATGTTGGTCGATTAATTGTTATTGTCGCATATAATTTTTGTACACCCAATGGAAGACCAAATATAAACAGAAGTAAGATTTGTGCAAGTAACATCATCACTAGACGATAATCCGATTTACTTAAACTAGGTCGTTGTCTTTCTCCAATTGATATTTGATTAGTTTCCATGGGAAAATCTGTTGGTCGAACTTTCTTTCTTGAACTTTGTATATTTCGAATGGTCATTAAACCAAATATAAACATGAGTACTATAGGAATGAGAGTACTTCCAAATGTAAATAATATATCAGTGACAAGACGACATGTTACTGTTACTCCATAACATTTCAATGGCGCATTCACAAGATTTGGTTCATAACAATAAAGAATATGAGCAAAGAGAATTATTGATAAGATTGTTATAATAATCATACTTCGTTTCGCATTTTTCAATGTATTCATTCGTCGATAATAAGCATTAGGATTGGATAATAACCATCGATCAATAGCTGCTAAAAGAATTAACCAAAATGCAATTGGTCTTGCAACATTGAGAATAAAAGCTCGAAGTTTACAAAGAAATCGATCTGTATTTGTTAAATCAACTATCCATCCGGAAAATGTTCGTGAAAGGAGACCAGATAAAATTGCAATTAAATTTGCAAATGATGAAAAAAGAAAAAGAATTGCACATGAATTTGAACGAAATATTCGTTGAGATAAAACACAAATATTCAAAAGATTTCCAATTGTTCCAAAGAGAAAAATTACAATGGAAAAATAACGATTCATTTGAATTGAAAGATTATTTATATAATCTTCAGTAGGTGACATCTTAAAAATATTTTGTAGATCTAAAACAGCCGAAAGAAAATGTTTTATCACATTGAATATTCAATTTTTCAATGTTGTATGTATGTACGTTGCAAAAGTCGTGCTACCTAATCCTTTTTTGCTTTTATTAAAGAAAAAAAAGAGGCTATGCTGAGATGAATGTTCTTAGTTTTCATTGCGAAGATTATTATGTTGAAAAGACGTACGTGTGATCGAATGATGATTTAAGGTCACAAAAACGCTTGTTCCTCTCAGAGAGATAATGATGTGTTAGATAATTTTAATATGAAAACTATCGAGGAAAGATCGTTTGATTAAATAGAGTTCTTTCAGAAGCTATTTTTTCTTTGTTAAACACACAAGAGGAAAGTGTCAAGATAAATTTTTCATCACAAATTGCCCAAAAAAGAATATTTAATTCTTGTTCTTTGTTTCTCTTAATGCGTCACTCGTCAATGAGATTTATTTTATCATTTATCGTAAAAAGTACACATTACTTCTCAATTTGAACTTTATCCTTATGAAGATACTTTCTTGTCATCAAAAATTTTAATATTTCATTAAATCTCAAATTAGATTGATTAATGTTACCGCCTACTTCATGTTTTATATTTCATTTGTGATTTTAATCTTGCTCGGAGAAAAGATGCCACTCATTTACTTACATGGACATGACGTTTTGTTGATTGAAAGAACAGACATTAGGTCGTTAGTCTCTGAAGTTTTATTTAATGAACATTTCAACATATGATAAAATTCTGACGCTCAACAATACAAACGATCCCTTTAAACAACTTGAAATCGTTTAATTCGATGATTGAAAGTAATAGCGAATATACATGACTGTTTCTTTTAATATAAACTCTCGACGGGTTATTTAGAGAAAAGGAATTCATTTTTTCTAGAATACACATATATCCAGCAGTACCTTTAATACCTTCAGCAACGGTTGATTCAGGAAATGTAAATTGTATATTAGTGATCTTTACAACATAATGATTAGGATGAATGGGTACATTGTACGGGATATTAAAAAACAATTCCATCTGCCCAATTCTGTGCAACAGAATTAATTACAATGATTGAAGGGTTTCTTATTCGATTAAGAAAAATCGATTCTATTCGTTACACTTTTGAATATTTTTGTCATACCACTCGCAATTGTTGTACCAATGAATGATGGAAGTTCTAAGAGAATTCAAAAAGAAAATCAAAATCAAATATGGAAGAAGAGGAACGACGTCAACATCGATATATTTTGTTGACAAAATAATCGAATCAATGATGAGTTTGATCTGAATATCAATAGGTATTCGATGGACACATCCATGTAGATTGAAATCACCTTGAAATAATCGACATTGATTTAATACAACTTTATTGATAGTAAAGGCTCGATAAAGAATATTTTTATTACATAAAATTAAACGAGCTTTTAATGAATTTATTTGTTGAATAGATTCTGATAAAATTGAGAACTCTTGCTAGAAGCAACTTGCACACAAACTATAACTTAGGATATATCATACCTAACTATCATACTCCGAGCTAAAAAGTTTTCTGACACCTTGGGTGGTTCCCTCGTTAGACAGTGATAAAGATTTTGTTTAGTTTTTTTTCTTGTTTCGAGGCCTGTCCAAAATCTGTATCGAAAGTCAATATTCAATCAGCTTTCACACAAAATACAAGTACAATATTTTCTCTTGTTAGAAATGATGAGTTTCTTAGTAAAAAAAACATTAGTTACGGTGGAAAATTAACTCTTCGCTGACGCACTATTATTTCTTCATATGCTACTTTATTTTCATCCTACGCACAAAAAAAAACAGCGGATATGCGTTAAAGAGAAAGCAACAGTTTAGTCAACAAATTAGCGATGGAAGTAATGAGATAAAACTATCAGTTGTACGTGAGATTTTGTCAAGCGCGAGAAAAAAGAGAATGATCCGCTTCAAAAGATTACATTTATCATCTCAGGAAACGTCGAGTGCGTTTCCCAAAAGTATTGTTATTTCAGTTTTGTATGGTTGTATATTGTGATGCTATGTCGAACATAAAGCGCTTCGATTAGTGTCTCATATAACAACACGTTCTGCCAAAGAAAGAGAAAGAAAGCTGTGATGCTTGTTTTTCAGTAAAAAATATAAAACTTTTATACACTTTCGCATTGTTCATCTTGTGTGTAAAATGACGTAGAATAATATTAATTTTTTTTGTTATAAAGTGTCATCACACTTGAACGAATAAATGAGTGACTTTACTACTTTATTCGAAACTCTATAAGATTCTGACAATACCAGATTATCTATCGATCTTTATATCTGACTATTGTCGGACAGATGCTGGTATTTAAATAAAATGACGTTTGTAAAGAAAAACATGTTCTACCATTTGTCCAAAAAAATTAGTTCTATTTCCAAAGTGATATTTTCACGTTTTCAGCTCTGCATCTGAATAACCGGACAGATTCTCGAACCTTGTGAAGTTGAGAATATTTGACTGTGCTGCAGATTGATGGAAAAAAAACTTCACATCTTTTCAACACGTCAGCATTCATACTTTTCGGGCGATTAGTTTACAAGTAGAAATCTTTGCAATTAGAGAAATAAAAATTGTTGACCTGAACGTCGTTTTTCTTCTAGAAGTATTTTTCGTATTAATTAAAATATTGTCAAACTTTTAAATCGTATTTCATAAAACCAATCTGTTAATTTGAAAGACTCGACATTTTTATTGAAGAAACCAAGATGCAATGTATCACATTAGTTTTGAGAAAAATTAAGAATGTTGCTGAATGGAATGCTTTTAAAGATGCTACCTGCCGTACGGATCCATTTCATTTGCGCACCGCAATCATTTCAGCTAGTGTCTATGTTGCTCTTCTGTCAATCTCTGTCATCATTTTTGCCACGTTCACCTTTTTAGACAGTTGAGCTCAAATTACACAACGATGCGGACAGATTCGTTCCAACTTACTACTTTGAAAATCTCGACTCGTATCTATATCATTCTTTTGTGATACGTATGTGTATTATAATTCTTTTCACATGGTTAAATGGTTATCTAAAAAATATGACAGAAAAAAATTCGTCACAAGCCGCCTTTGAATACTTACAGAAAAAGTATCCAAGATCACTTCAATGCCCATGCAGTGAGATTACCATTCTTCATGGCTCATTTATATCCATGTTTCCTCAATTCATCCGGTGTACACGAGTTCGTTTATATCTGACCAATGGATCGCCGTTTTATTCAGAACAGGTACGGTTGACATTGTCTCCATTACTACAGACATCTTTATAGTTGGACATAAATATTTTACCGCTCTGACCGGTTTATGTAAACTGGTCCAAACAATTGTTTTTGACGCATCGTTTATTTTCAAGCAATTACTGTTAATTATCGATCAATTATTATCAGATACCGAATTCATAATTCGCACAAACCAGACATTCAATCAATGCAAGTCAAACACAATATCTGAATTCAAAGGTGCTCTTGCAAGGATTCAGTCGTTGACAACGACTGTGTATACAGCAGGAGAAGGAGATGTCACATGAAATCAGTCTTCTTGGATGAATAGAACAACAATGACATATTTTCAATCAATACCAGTTCAAATAGGTAACTGCTCCTGTGCATTGACTGATGAATGTAAGGAACCGTTGGTCATGTTTGACTATACTAACTCAGCCAACCTTCTTGCACTCGGCGTGAAATTCACTCTCCCTAGTATGTTTGTAGGTTGTTTTCCCTTTCAATCTCTTTTCCAATCATCACTCGAATGTATTTTTAATCAAACATGTTTGAATACTGTGCAAGTCAAAATGAAAATACTTCACTATGCGACTTTTAACCCGTTGATTAATGTAACGATATTACAAATAAATTCTACGAAGTTTTCTCCTAGCACGTCTGTTCAAGAACTAATTAATAAAATTATGATCGAGAGCTGAAATTATAATATTTTCTACAATCAATATTATGCGCAATGTGCGCCAAAACATTGTTCTTATTTTATTACATCAAGTAACAATGCACTCTATGTATTCACTACAATGATTGGTTTGTTTGGTGGATTATCCGTTGCTCTTAAAATTCTCGTTCCGTTAATTGTTGGTTGGATACGAAATAAGATGCGCGTCAAAACCGAAACTATAGTAGTACTTGTGAGAATTAGTTCTATTCTTCTACTTAAAAAGCAAAATAGCATCGACATATTTGATAAAGAAACTGTTCAATGAAATGAACACACGCTCGTATCTTACGACTACGTAGTACGTATCAGAAGTTGCTTCTTTTTTTAAATTTCAGTTTCATTTACATGTCATGAGCGTGCACATGCTCTTTGGCGTTGGATTAAAAAGAAGACCGTATCTATCTTCTTCTTCTCACTTTTGCTATTGGAATTATCATCGTTTATACTATAGCTATTGATCAGACACAAACTATCATAGTGAAGAATCCTTCTCAAACGCGTTTTGAAAAGCTCGTATCCAATCAAGGAAACTTGCCCACACTCGATTGTCCTTGTCAAAACATTCATACTCCATATCAGTCCTTTATGTCGATCTCTCCACATTACCATCAACTTTGTTCAAGTGATTTTGTCGTTGAAAATTGTTCATGGATCAATTTCGTTCATTACAAATCAGGTCCTGTCAACTAATCGCATGAAGATTATCGTCTTTTTGTTCTACCTCATTTTCGATTGTTTTATCACTTGTGTGCTTTAGCTAATGACGCGGTTGTCGAGGTCTTGCGTATATTCCATTCAAACAAACTCATCAGTAAACGAGCATTGTCGCGTCAAGTTGTTGAAGCACAAGTGAAATCGGTGGTTAATCAGTTTCGTCTCTCGATAACACAAACATTTATACGTATGCTCGACTTTATTCGGCAGATGGCTCAAAGAAAGGGTTTAGTCTCATCTATTTCCTTCAACTGGTTTGTCCTACCACCGTATATAACAACAACTGTGGTAGCGATAGGATCTCGGTCATATAGCGTCAATAATTATTCATGTGGTNTCTTGTCATCAAAAATTTTAATATTCCATTAAATCTCAAATTAGATTGATTAATGTTACCGCCTACTTCATGTTTTATATTTCATTTGTGATTTTAATCTTGCTCGGAGAAAAGATGCCACTCATTTACTTACATGGACATGACGTTTTGTTGATTGAAAGAACAGACATTAGGTCGTTAGTCTCTGAAGTTTTATTTAATTAGCATTTCAACATATGATAAAATTCTGATGCTCAACAATACAAATGATCCCTTTAAACAACTTGAAATCGTTTAATTCGATGATTGAAAGTAATAGCGAATATACATGACTGTTTTTTTTAATATAAACTCTCGACGGGTTATTTAGAGAAAAGAAATTCATTTCTTCTAGAATATACATATATCCAGCAGTACCTTTAATACCTGCAGCAACGGTTGATTCAGGAGATGTAAATTGTATATTAGTGATCTTTACAACATAATGATTAGGATGAATGGGTACATTGTACGGCATATTAAAAAACAATTCCATCTGTCCAATTCTGTGCAACAGAATTAATGACAATGATTCAAGGGTTTCTTATTCGATTAAGAAAAATCTTATAAGAAAAATTGATTCTATTCGTTACACTTTTGACTATTTTTGTCATACCACTCGCAGTTGTTGTACCAATGAATGATGGAAATGCTAAGAGAATTCAAAAAGAAAATCAAAATCAACTATGGAAGAAGAGGAACGACGTCAACATCGATATATTTTGTTGACAAAATAATCGAATCAATGATGAGTTTGATCTGAATATCAATATGTATTCGATGGACACATCCATGTAGATTGAAATCCCCTTGAAATAATCGACATTGATTTAATACAACTGTATTGATAGTAAAGGCTCGATAAAGAATATTTTTATTACATAAAATTAAACAAGCTTTTAATGAATTTATTTGTTGAATAGATTCTGATAAAATTGAGAACTCTTGCTAGAAGCAACTTGCACACAAACTATAACTTAGGTTATATCATACCTAACTATCATACTCCGAGCTAAAAAGCTTTCTGACACCTTGGGTGGTTCTCTCGTTAGACAGTGATAAAGATTTTGTTTAGTTTTTTTTTCTAATTTCGAGGCCTGTCCAAAATCTGTATCGAAAGTCAATATTCAATCAACTTTCACACAAAATACAATTACAATATTTTCTCTTGTTAGAAATGATGAGTTTCTTAGTAAAAAAAACATTAGTTACGGTGGAAAATTAACTCTTCGCTGACGCACTATTATTTCTTCATATGCTACTTTATTTTTATCCTACGCACAAAAACAACAGTTTAGTCAACAAATTAGCGATGGAAGTAATGAGATAAAACTATCAGTTGTATGTGAGATTTTGTCAAGCGCGAGAAACAAGAGAATGATCCGCATCAAAAGATTACATTTATCATCTCAGGAAACGTCGAGTGCGTTTTCTAAAAGTATTGCTATTTCAGTTTTATATAGCTGTATATTGCGATGCTATGTCGAACGTAAAGTGCTTCGATTAGTGCCTCATATAACAACAGGTTGTGCCAAAGAAAGAGAAAGAAAGCTGTGATGCTTGTTTTTCAGTAAAAAATATAAAACTTTCATACACTTCTGCATTCTTCATCTTGTGTGTAAAATGATGTAGAATGATATTAATTTTTTTTTATTATAAAGTGTCATCACACTTGAACGAATAAATGAGTGACTTTACTACTTTATTCGAAACTCTATAAGATTCTGTCAATACCAGATTATCTATCGATCTTTATATCTGACTATTGTCGGACAGATGCTGGTATTTAAATAAAATGACGTTTGTAAAAAAACATGTTTTACCATTTATCCAAAAAAAGTAAGTTCTATTTCCAAAGTGATATTTTCACGTTTTCAGCCCTGCATCTGAATAACCGGACAGATTCTCGAACCTTGTGAACTTGAGAATAGTTGACTGTGCTGCAGATTGATGGAAAAAAAACTTCACATCTTTTCAACACGTCAGCATTCATACTTTTCGGGCGATTAGTTTACAAGTAGAAATCTTTGCAATTAGAGAAATAAAAATTGTTGACCTGAACGTTGTTTTTCTTCTAGAAGTATTTTTCTTATTAATTAAAATATTGTCAAACTTTTAAATCGTATTTCATAAAACCAATCTGTTAATTTGAAAGACTCGACATTTTTATTGAAGAAACCAAGATGCAATGTATCACATTAGTTTTGAGAAAAATTAAGAATGTTGCTGAATGGAATGCTTTTAAAGATGCTGCCTGCCGTACGGATCCATTTCATTTGCGCACCGCAATCATTTCAGCTAGTGTCTATGTTGCTCTTCTGTCAATCTCTGTCATCATTTTTGTCACGTTCACCTTTTTAGACAGTTGAGCTCAAATTACACAACGTTTTCAAAAGACATTGCGATTTGTGCGAGTCAATATAACCGAGTTGAATCTGTTCAAAACTCCAACGATGCGGACAGATTCGTTCGAACTTACTACTTTGAAAATCTTGACTCGTATCTATATCATTCTCTTGTGCATACCTATGCGTAATATAATTCTTTTCACATGGTTAAATGGTTATCTAAAAAATATGACAGAAAAAAATTCGTCACAAGCCGCCTTTGAATACTTACAGAAAAAGTATTCAAGATCACTTCAATGCCCATGCAGTGAGATTACCATTCTGCATGGCTCATTTATATCCATGTTTCCTCAATTCATCCGGTGTGCACGAGTTCGTTTATATCTGACCAATGGATCGCCGTTTTATTCAGAACAAGTACGGTTGACATTCTCTCCATTACTACGGACATCTTTATAGTTGGACATAAATATTTTACTGTTCTGGTCGGTTTATGTAAACTGGTCCAAACAATTGTATTTGACGCATCGTTTATTTTCAAGCAATTACTGTTAATTATCGATCAAATATTATCAGATACCGAATTCATAATTCGTACAAACCAGACATTCAATCAATTCAAGTCAAACACAATATCTGAATTCAAAGGTACTCTTGCAAGGATTTAGTCGTTGACAACGACTGTGTATACAGCACGAGAAGGAGATGTCACATGAAATCAGTCTTCTTGGATGAATAGAACAACAATGATATATTTTCAATCAATAACAGTTCAAATAGTTTAACTATACTAACTCAGCCAACCTTCTTCCACTCGGCGTGAAATTCACTCTCCCTAGTATGTTTGTAGGTTGTTTTCCCATTCAATCTCTTTCCCAATCATTACTCGAATGTATTTTTAATCAAACATGTTTGAATACTGTGCAAGTCAAAATGAAAATACTTCCCCATGCGACTTTTAACCCGTTGATTAATGTAACGATATTACAAATAAATTCTACGAAGTTTTCTCCTAGCACGTCTGTTCAAGAACTAATTAATAAAATTATGATCGAGAGCTGGGATGATAATATTTTCTACAATCAATATTATGCGCAATGTGCGCCAAAACATTGTTCTTATTTTATTACGTCAAGTAACAATGCACTCTATGTATTCACTACAATGATTGGTTTGTTTGGTGGATTATTCGTTGCTCTTAAAATTCTCGTTCCGTTAATTGTTGGTTGGGTACGAAATAAGATGTGCGTCAGAACCGAAACTATTAATGTGACAAGTAAGTCGTCCGAAAATAATTCAAAGGATGAGGATGAGCGAGTAGTACTTGTGAGAATTAGTTCTATTCTTCTACTTAAAAAGCAAAATAGCATCGACATATTTGATAAAGAAACTGTTCAATGAAATGAACTCACGCTCGTATCTTACGACTACGTAGTACATATCAGAAGTTGCTTCGTTTTTTTAAATTTCAGTTTCATTTACATGTCATGAGCGTGCACATGCTCTTTGGCGTTGGATTAAAAAGAAGACCGTATCTACCTTCTTCTTCTCACTTTTGCTATTGGAATTATCGTCGTTTATGCTATAGCTATTGATCAGACTCAAACTACCATAGTGAAGAATCCTTCTCAAACGCGTTTTGAAAAGCTCGTATCCAATCAAGGAAACTTGCCCACACTCGATTGTCCTTGTCAAAACATTTATATTCTATACCAGTCCTTTATGTCGATCTCTCCACATTACCATCAACTTTGTTCAAGTGATTTTGTCGTTGAAAATAGTTCATGAATCAATTTCGTTCATTACAAATCAGATCCTGTCAACTAATCGCATGAAGATTATCGCCTTTTTGTTCTACCTCATTTTCGATTGCTTTATCACTTGTGTGCTTTAGCTAATGACGCGCTTGTTGAGGTCTTGCGTATATTCCATTCAAACAAACTCATCAGTAAACGAGCATTGTTGCGTCAAGTTGTTGAAGCACAAGTGAAATCGGTGGTTAATCAGTTTCGTCTATCGATAACACAAACATTTATACGTATGCTCGACTTTATTCGGCAGATGGTTCAAAGAAAGGGTTTAGTCTCATCTATTTCCTTCAACTGGTTTGTCCTACCACCGTATATAACAACAACTGTGGTAGCGATAGGATCTCGGTCATATAGCGTCAATAATTATTCATGTGGTACAAACTCCATGTGCGTATCGTCTGCAGCTATTGATACATGGAAAGTGCCTGGCTTTTTCGTTGGATGTTCTCCACTCGAATGTTTATATATATATGACGTGTCATGCACTAATAAATTAAAAATGCCGAATCAATATTCAAATATAACCATTCGTCCTCTCGATTATACTCTCTCGTCTCCTAATGTTACTGTTCAATCTCTTGTGAATTTACTTATGGTCTATCGATGGGAACAGAGAAATATCATCTATGAGCAATATTATGCATCATGCGCACCGTCCATATGTACCTACCGAACGGGTCAATCCAATATACCTAATTACTATAATTGTTGGTGTTCTTTCTTCTCTCATTCACACCCACTCTTTTCATCTAAGTCCCAAAAATACGCTTCACACATATTCTGAGTCAGGGCTTTCTATTTACGCGAGAATATCTGGTAAATTCAACTTACAGTACTGTTAGGGCGACATCACGTCGTCCTGCTCTCTCTTCATCAGATTCTTTCTCGCCTTGGTCCTCGTTCGTGTATATGTACACCGTTTTCTGTATTAAACAGTAGTTAGAGAATAAACTCGGACGAAGATCGTCCACACTACCATCTCCCGTCATTCTCTCTAACAATTGGCGACCCTGGACAAAAACAAAGAAAACAAAAGACACGCCGCCGATATATGTNAACAATTCTGTGTTCTCTGGCTTGCTTTAGTGAACATTTTTTTTATACATCATACTTTTCGATTTTTATTAAAATGATGTTTATGTTATTTATTCTTCTTCGATGTTATTAGTACTGCATTTGTCAATCTAATAAACGGTTGTTCGATAAGACAATACCAGCAACATGCAACTGCTTCTGATATAATCAAGACCAATGGAAAACAAATGAGTGCAGCTGTATCAACATGGTAATTGATGAGTTTTTTCAGTGGCGTACGACCAACCAGATCAAATGCAAGACGCCAGTGAATTAAATAAACCAAATAACTTAGTTTTGAGAACGGTTTGAAAAATTTCGAAGATAAAAATTGATTTAAATATCCGTTGTAATAGACGGATTTTTCATCCACCAATGTTGTATACAAACTGTATGCTATAGCAACTGAGAGGAGTTGTCTTACTGAGCAAATTAACACTATGGGTGGCCTTGGTAAATCCATGCTTGGACGTGTGCTAAATAACATTATACATAAGCACAGGGATAAAGCCCAATAGAGATACTTTTTGATTCTATTGCCGTTGACAAAGTTTTCTTTTTTATTAATTAATAACTTAACAGCCAAAATCGAGCCAGTTATGAAACTACCAAAGCGCATATGAGAAGCAAGGTAAAACTTCATAAAGTTTGACAACCTCTCATGATCAATCGAATGCGAATCATTTTGCGGAAGTGGTAAGTTATAAGTGTCAAATAACGCTTTCGATGTTTCAAAAGTTATGTGATCAAGTGGATGCACTTGCACGCCCATCTTCACCACCTCTATTGATGAATCAAAACAATAATAGCAGATGGCGACAGATAGCAGAAGCACGCCAATTAAAATTCGCATGATTTGATTTAAGGTTAATTTATATTTAATCCACAATTGTCGAAGTATTAGAGACAGTACAACATATACATGGAAATCGAGACAATTTGACCAGTGGACATGTAATGTATAAAACCAATGATCAAGGTTGGTATAATTCAACAAGAATAGCAGATGAACGAGATAGTTTGAGACCGTAGATTTCAAATTATGTGGATAAGATTGTTCCAGATCACCGAATACATACATATATAGGAACATCAATATCAAACCAGGATAGTAGCGAAACGAACGTTTCAAAATGAATGTAAAATAATTCGTCTCATCATTGTCCTTATTCGTTAATATCGAGTCAGTTAACAAGAAACCACTTATGACGAAAAATATCTCCAAGCTATTGATAAAAATGGTCGACAGGATGCATGTATTTGATTGAAGGTAATCAAACCACTCTTTGGCTGGATACATTGGGATGAACGTAACAAATAGATAAGAAACATGTAGGTAGACAATGGATAAATTCGCCAATGCTCTCAGACCATCGATGGACGAAAAGGAGTTTGATTTAAATAAGGAACGAAAATCTTCTTTTACTTGAAATATTGACATTCTAAATCATGTATTGTTTGGAAAAAATATGGGGTAGATCCATGGGTATTCTACACAATTTGGAAAAGTTTTTTTCTCGATTTTTTCTTCAGCCAATAACGGTTTTTACAATGTTCAGATCTTTCTATGGAAAAAATTAAAAAAACAACAACTTTCAATTCGTGTAAGATGCTGATAAATCTATCCTATGATTATGTTTAACGATCCGTAAAACGATTATGTACAAAAAGTTTCAATTCGAGAGATTTCGTAACAAAGACTATCGTAACTAATCGTCTTCACTTTGTGAATTATTATTCCCATATTTTTAGTAAAGTATGGCACAAGAGTTTCTATAGCTGAGAATATAATGTTGTAGAATGGTATGCATTTAAATATTGAGTGAGATGGAAATTTAGTCTTGAGAACTTACCGCAAATGAAATAGAATTCCTTGATGTACGCGCTACCAATAATATATAGGCCAAAGAAAAAAATAGACGTTATGTAGAGGTTGACGAGCGAAGAAACATACGACGTTTTTTCTTTCTTTCAGCGTTTGAAGCAATGAATCTATGCTATTTTACTCTCTGTTTTTGCGTTCTGTACTCTATATAAAAACAAGTTATGAATATATAGGAGAGAAAATATTTTTATTTCTTACGAATAAGCGCACTACACAGAACACACATGAGCAACTGGTTTTTCTCTCGTTCTATATATTTGACTTGATTTTATGTAGAGCACAGAGCACAAAAACGATGATGAAAAAACACAGATATTTAATGAAACGAATACATTCGTGAGGATGAAACGAAAATTTTTAATGATTGGAATCGATAGAGCTGATCAAGTTGTACTTGGAACCAGTGTTGGTTCGATTGGAACCTATACTGAAACGAGTCGGTTCAAGAAATTGTCGACTCCTGCCCGAAGGTATCTTACGGTTTTCATCGTCGTCTTATATCTAATCTTGTAAGAGATACTTATTTTTTCTTCATTTGATAAATTCTTCTGCATCAAAACACTCCTTATCGCACAACATTTTTTTACATACATGGCACAACCACTTATCGTTAGCATTTGTCAATTGAATTATTATTATCAAGGCTTCCAAGCTGAACTGAGCTTAGTCACATCGCTTCTAGCCGTTCTCCATCGTCATGATTTCGAAATAAAACCAGTGAGCATGAATCGTGACAGTGTTCTTTATGTTTGTACTCATCGCGGATCAGGTGTTNTAATTGATTGTGGTAATGTCGTGATAATAATAATAAAAACTTGAGCAGTTAACATATGTAACACTTGCCTATCTGTGCGTCGATTGATTGGATTATTTTTAGTTATTCTTGTTATTGTTTGACAATGCTCTCGAATATTACGTAAAGTAAGTAAACCGAAGAAAGTCATAAGAAACGATGGACAAAATGAATACAAAGTCATATACCAAATCACGAGAAATGAACGATGAATTTCATTGTCTGAATTACAACTCGGTGCAAGATTTCCCGATTGATTTGGTGTATATTTGATATTCATATAAACAATCATATGACTATAGCAAATAGGAATGAATAGAATAATAACAAAAGTTGTTCGTTTGGCTGTTTTTAATGAACTTATTTGTCGAATATGAACACTTTTTGAACTGTGAAAATATCGATCAATACAAGCGATGGCAATTAACCAGCAAGATATGGTACGTACTGAATAAAATGCAAAATATTCGATTTTACATATACCGATATAATAATAGGCTAAGTCTATGTTGAAACTATTTGAAAGGATACGTACAGGTATGATAATTATAACGAAAAATAAATTAAAATATGTTGACGATAAGAAATAAAATGAACATGGTTCATTACGTAAATTTGGTCGAGTGAAGACAATTATATTAAGAATAAGACCAACTAAACCAAATACAAATGCCAAACATAACAAAACAAGAACAACTGTTGTTGTTGCTGTGCTTAATTGATTAATTGCAATGTTAACAGATGACATACTTGCCGAAATGAAATTCTATTGAAATGATTCGTGATATTCTACAGAAATATTTTCAGTGCGCATGATAAGCCAACAAAAATGATAATTAGTGTCAGTTTATCCTACACAAGCTTTCACGAAGGATTAAAATGTCAGTTAAGAATAACGTCACAGATTAAATCAACATAAACTTTTGTTTTTCTCTCTACTCAAAATACTATGAATAAGAAAAGAATTTTCGAATAACATCCTTTCAATCAGTTTCATTTGAAAAGAAAATTGTATGTCTGATAGTTAATCAACTTTTTAAATAAGTATTTGCACAGAAAATTATTATTCTGTATGTTTCCTCGTTTGGTATGCTTGATAAAATCACAAAGATTCGAGTATGATTTAAATGATATTTATTCATTAGAAACACTTCTACAATTAAAGTTCATTTTGATTCCAAAGTACTTTCAATATTAAATTCATTTCTTCTTATTTCGAAATTCTAAGTCCGGCTCAAACTACTTCAATATAGATGGATCGTCCATATCATTCAGTTTACGAAATGTTTGTCCTTTGGAAAAAATCCTGTCTCTTCCCAATATCAGATGTGAAAAAACTGCGAGTACACAATTCACCAAGGCAATATTAGTTTTTTTCACTATTACACTCTAGACATTTCCAGTTTCATTAAATCGTACCTAGCATCGATATTTCGGAAGAATTTATTTCAATTTTTGTTTCTGAACGCTTGAACATAGAAAATGTATTAAACAATTAACAATCACTATTAGAACACTTGTAGACATGAAAATAAACTTCACTAAACCAGCATAACAAGCTAAATTCATGACGGCATCATGTCGATTTGGATAGATTTCCAGTACATATCTCTCGGCAAGATTTTCAACGTATTCGAAAATCATATATAGAAATGGTCCAACTATGTATCGATGTCCTTTGCCCATCGACAGATTTGACAGAGACAAGGAAACAAATAGTAAAACTGGAAAAACGAACTCGGCATTATTCGTCTGTCGATAGGCGCGTCGACCATCGTCACCCAGATTAAAAAGAGTTTGATAACCTTCATCTGGTGTGTAATAAGTCATCGTATCAAGGATCGGTGGCGTTCCATTGAAACCAATAGATGCTGCATATTCTTTTAACGGTTTCACACACAGATAAAAATTGAATATTGTCAAGAACCATATCAGCGAAACGGTGTATCGATTAGCCCAAGGTTTTAAGATACAATAAAGTTTCTCCATTGCAAGTGAGTGCGTATGTTGTGTCTATTTATGGAGAACTGATAAATATTCACTTTTACACGTGATCATTGATAAAAACATTTTTCTTTCTTTGACGAGTATTGAAAAGAAAGAGAAAAACAGTCGGCGGTCTTCATTCAAGCAAACAAACAACCGAAGGAGAAATGGAATGTGGGTGAGAGTGACGACATCAATCTCGAGATGAGTAAATATTTCTAATAAGAGTTTCGAAAATTTTCTGTGCTTTTTTCAACGATAATTGTTCATCATACATAACATTTGAAGGTCATACACAGAGTGCAAACCATAACCATAATGGCGACATGGAATATTCACCACATCTGTAATCAAATATGTGTGCAAAGAGAAGAAAAATATATTGTAAAGTTCGTACTTCAAGCATTTGTGATTACAGATGACTTCATTACAATTCTTGTGCTAGTTGTTTGAGGTAAAACTTATTTTTAATAAACTAGCTATATAGCAATCAAGAATAAAGAAAAATAATACAGAGTCTTTTGATATTTTGTTACCATACGACGCATTTGTTCTTTCGACTATTTCCCTGGCCTGGTTTACATTGAAATGCATGATCAAATTCGGCAAAGTTCGACGTTGAACCAATGACTCTACACAAAGAAATGAAATGTTTTGCACAGGTCACGCCAAAAGAGCAACCTGAATTCAGTTGGTGAATGCGGATCGA
The DNA here is from genome assembly GCA_905250025.1 of Adineta ricciae. Classification (NCBI taxonomy): domain Eukaryota; kingdom Metazoa; phylum Rotifera; class Eurotatoria; order Adinetida; family Adinetidae; genus Adineta; species Adineta ricciae. The sequence goes on along the minus strand of CAJNOJ010000571.1, from coordinate 17,035 downwards.
TCAAAATATATTTCTTCGCCATTTGATCTGTCAACTTTGAGCACCAAACTGAACCAAAACTCAAGAAAAACATCTGTTCTGCAGAATATTTTGTTAAACCCGGTAGTTTCTTATCAATCTTTTTATTCATGCTTGACCATTTTTGATAAGCCTAAAACATCTGGAAACGATACTTAAGTTCATTAAGCGCCGAACTTACATAAAAAGCTTCTTTCAATCCGCCATTATCAGCAATATTTTCACCCAATGTTAGTTTTCCGTTCAACTACATCAATTCTATTTACAATTCTTAATTACACATAGAATGCTTACTCCCATACTAATTTGAGCTACTGAATAATTGTCGTACTGATCGATCATGCATTTCGTCAAGTTGATAAATCTGTTAATCGTGTTATTCGTCCACCAAGGAAGTCTATTGCCATTTTTATCAAACTGTCGACCAACGTTATCAAAACCATGTGTTAATTCATGACCTACAACTGTACCAATACCTACAAATTCGAATAGGCATGAACATCTCTCGAACGGAATGTCAACTGACCACCATAATTCAAATATCTGAACAAATAAACATTCAATTTTAAGTAAAACTGACAACTTCATTTTACTTCGGTGCATCTTTATGAAAAAAAGGCGTTTGAAGAATAGCGGCAGTAAAAGCTAGAATAGAATAGCTAATTAATATCATTGAATGGATTCGTTGTTCGATTTACTAATATCATTAAATGTAAAACGATAATATGCATTTACATCGCTCGGTAGAATGTATTCCCAGACTTTTCGATCGATAGATTCACGAAGTTTGTGAAGACTATGCTTAACATTTAATTGTAGCATTAATAACACATTCTGAATATATGACGAATTAAATTTATACTAAATCCAAAAGATATAATTCGCACACAAAGATATTCTCTATACTTTGCCGTATTTTTCTTCCAACTCTGTTATATTGTCGCCATTCAATCCATTAGGATATCCAATTCTTTCAGTTATCAATCGAGCCTATGTAATTATCCACATTTTTCAATGGAAAACTGTTCATTGCTCAACATACTTTTTCTATTGCAACGCTTTTCGAGTCAGCTTCCATCCATATGGCTTGGTTAATCATCTCAGTGAAAGTCAATCGAATATTTTCGATCATATCAATTGCCTAAATCAAATAAGGATTTACAAAAGAAAAGATTATTATATAATTAAGAAATTCACTTCTTGCCGAGCCGTTTCATCGAATCTTTTCTTAATATAAAGTCTGGATACTATCATACCCATATTTTTATTGATATAACTGGCACATGTATGTGAACGAGGATTCTCCACAGTTGAACCTTTGGTAACGCGTCGAAATTCTTGTTTCAAAGAACGAAACCGTTTTGGCATGTGGTCAATGTGATTCATGACAAAACGCCAAATGAAATAATTTTGAATAGTATGAGGAGAGTTTTGTTCGAGTATTTTCGCAATATTCTGCAAAACTTTCAATTCACTAATGTTGATTATATCTGTATCGACAAGAGTCACATTTCCAAACAGATAAACACGTTGGAGATATTCAGAAAAATTGAAATATCTCGATGTGTTCATTAACATCGATAGATTACTGAAAGTTGTACGATTGAATAGTAAACCAGACCGTTGAGTTTTGCTCCAGAAAGACTAAAATGAATTTATGTAATCGCGTATTGTTCACAGACAAGTCCATACTTGAGCAAGAGATTTTTCAAAGTTAAATATCTCATCAATATCAGTATTATTTATCGATGTATGATTATCGAACGTCAAAATAACATTTCTCATGAACTGTCGATAACTTTTTGTAATTGATGTGTCATTCATATAATAACTCGGATCTTCCAGACCCAAATTACCTTGACCTATCTAGAATATACGCATGAATACAATTCAAACGACTTGTTTCCGTTATCTTTACTAACATAAATAGAAGGAATTGACGAATTCTTCTGATCGATGTATGTCAATATATAGAATAATGTAAATTCATTGTATTGACTCAGAGCAACAGATACGTTCATCAAACTATATGTTGATTCATTCCATTTTACTTGTTGTAGAATTGGCCACCCACCAAGTTCATTTTGTATTAATGAAAGTATTCCACGAATATCATCTCTTTCAATATTGCTTTCGTTAACACATGAAGAATATAAATTGCGAATATTCTGGACCGAATTCAGTTCAATTGTTTCATTAATAGACGGTGTTGAAAGAAGATCTAATTGTAATAAGTCATATGAAATTATCATAATATTGAATATGAAACTTGTTTCTTCTTACCGATAATATCATAAATGACTTGAGTTTGCAGTGTGCTGAATGTACTTAGGAGACCATCTAAACAAAGACAAATAATAAATTAGTTGTGCTATGATGATATTTACCATCTTCCGGTATGCGAGCGTTTCGAATCCATTTACCGCAAGCAAATTTATAGAAATTTTCACATGGATCAATAGTTTCATCGATACTTTCAAGTAAATAGTGCGCTAAAACGAGAGGAAATGGACTTGATTCAGTAATTGTAGAAAAGTACACTAACCTGTTTTGATACAGTACGGAGTTGTGCAGAGATCAGCTGAATCGTTTACTAATCGATAAACACGTGTTATATTTCGTTGGAGACCATATAGAACAGCTAATATAGTTGTGGCGACAATGAAGAGTACTGTTGCAATACCGAGCGATACTACAAACCGTTTTTTCCATTTGAGCAATTGTCTAAACATGCTGTTCGAAAAGTTTCTTGCTTTATATTTGAAAGTATCTCTCACTGCTTAGAATCGTTATGTTCCATAGACGTATTGATTAAATGAATAATCTTTTCTTCATACAACTAGATGTAAAATGAAATTTAGAGTTGTCCTTTTTCGTACATCCTGACTTTTAATGTTGCTTATCGTAAATATCATCGGCTTGATTAGAAAAACGATATTTTTGCATGAAAAAAAAAACAAATTATTTATGAATGTGAGCGTGTAGGCCGATTTGACTTGGAATAAAAAGTAAGCGAAACGAAACGATAGGAAATCGACTTTCCACGAAGAAAATCATCAAAGGAAAGACCGTCTAGTTTGTGTTTGGAACGTTCCATTGCCATTACCAAACACCAGAGTGACGTTTGTTTTGCCCAGTTCGTTGCTATAATATCCCAAAATCAGATCAGCTCGATTATCACTGTTCAAATCGGCAACGTGAATCCACAACTTGTCCCGCTGAAAACATGAACACTTGCTATTTCCCAGTAAGACATGCACCATTTCAGTTCTATCACAATGATAAATCAAATCAATGTGATTGTGAGCAGTCACATCCGTAACACCAACTGCACATGAACTTATGAATGAACATGATGAATTAATCAAAACTTGTTCATATTTAAGCAGACACAATGGCTCTAAACGAGCATACAAATCAAAGTTCAAAGCTACACTTTGAATTGTTTTCATGCGAGATTCTTTTTACTACGTAGTCACTCGGAAATTGACGTGATGCATTTGACGTTGTAGTGAAATTATCACTGATCGGTACATCGGTTGTTGCCGAGTAGTCTACGAAACAAGGACAATCGAGTCAGATTCGACTGAATCAAGTTCCATTTTAGTTGTCGCTATTACCAAAATCCATGGATTGTTTTCAAAGTAAACGTGAAGATTGTTTTATACCTTTTTGACATTGGTAGAAGAGGTAGGGTCTTTCCCACTTGCTTTTGTATGGGTAATAGATCGAGAAACAACTAACAAGAGTCGAAGGAAGAAATGACTGGCTTGGGATACAACCCACTTTCATACCATTGACAGGTGCTCTTGAAAAATTTCTTTCAATGAAAACGGCTTGAATTGTACAAGTTGATGATGCGCCACAGGAGCGTTCGTCATCGTACTTTATTGGTCTTGTCACCGGATGAACTCCGATATTACTGATCATTGTAGGCATGTATTTGAAATTTGTTGCATAGGTTGAGATAAAAACGTTCTCATGGAATATATTCTGTGAGAACTGTTTTTGGATAGGAGATCAACAGTGACTAGCAATGATGTTAAAAATTGATGGATCGTATTATTGACTGATTCCATGGAAAGTCGACACAGTTCCTGAAAATACTGCAAATGAGCGGAAAGAAATCGTCGATAATCTGTCTGTATGTATTTAGTTAAGTTAGGAATGGGTCCATTTACTAAATTAAGCCGCCATTCTTCTGATACAAGTGGACTCTTGCAAACCTACGAACAAATCTATTCACCAACGGTATCACCCTCGGTTTTATCCTACTCGATGGAATATTGGTTCGATCTGGACAAATTGGTCATATTTCGATGCACCACCACAATCTACAACAATAAATCTTGNGCATTTGTCAATTGAATTATTATTATCAAGGCTTCCAAGCTGAACTGAGCTTAGTCACATCGCTTCTAGCCGTTCTCCATCGTCATGATTTCGAAATAAAACCAGTGAGCATGAATCGTGACAGTGTTCTTTATGTTTGTACTCATCGCGGATCAGGTGTTGATATTAATAAACTTCATCAAGAAATGACGCTTCACGTGACGGCTGCAGGAAAAACACCGAATCAAGGTATCCAATGGACATTCGCTTAACTGATTTCACACTATTCATATTTTCCAGTGAATTCTCACTAAAATCGTCGACTGTTAGATTTTGAGAAAATAAACTAAATCACACATTGTAATGTGACGACAGAGCGAAGTTCGAGTGAATTTTAGGGCCTATTCTTGAATACCGATCTTTAATCCAACGGAAATTTTCTTTCGAGAGACGCCTCAAACGACGTTGATTTCAATGTTATCTTCGTGTTTTCTATAAACATGAGTTCAGGAGTGAATAGAAGAACGCAGTTATTCTCGATTGAAAGCAAAATGAAGAGAGAGGTTAAGATTTTTCTTTTTTCCAACAGCACTTCATCATATTCGCACTATGCAAATGGGAAGATTGAGTTTTTGACAAATTCAACTCATTGTCAATATCTATCTTATTCAAAAAATCAACAAAACTGTATTTCGATAGATAAAAATTTCCTTCAAATGCCAACTTATGCGTCTTTTCTATCAATTAAATTAGTAGTAATAGCCAAATTATTTGAATCATTCGAATGCTACTGCTTTTCTTCTTTTCATAGTCAACTTGTATATCTTTCGGCAAGATAGAAAACGTAGATAATAGCAACAAAAGCAAGAATTTTGACACTTTTTCATTACATTATTTCGCATAATATTTAACTTTCTTTCATAGTTCTTTTTTATATGTACGTGGATACTTTATCTCTGTAAACAATCCGTAATCGTTTTTAGCCAGTTACAAGACAACAGCCAGCAAATATTCGATATGTTCAATATCAAATTCTATCGTAGAACTTAAAGAGCTCATTTTAAATTCGATGAAAATAGGCAGCCATTCAGGGTGGCCAAATTCGAAATTCGGGAAGGATGTTAAGTGATATTCAAAGGTGGAACACAAAGCGGGATACTTTTAAATAAAAATTTCCTAGTGTAAAACTAAGTATGATGTCAGAAATGTACTAGTACTCGAAAGAATAAACGAATTGTTCGACTTTATCTTTATTAATTTCAAGTTTTGAAGGATTTAGATTCGAATAAATGTACGTGAGGAATGAAAAACAAATAACACATTGAAAATATGATCATTAATTATTGATTGTAGCGCGCTTTTTTACAAACGGATATTTTGGGCTTGATCGACGATTTCGAAGTAAATCAAATTGATTTAAAATGTGTTGAGAGAACTCGGTACAACCGATCCAACTATTCATTCGAATTTTCAATTCACCACTGACTAATTCTTTGCACATGAGATTTCGCAAAGCCGTTCAACAATGTTTCAAACGACTGAATATTCCTTTAACATACGCATTGGAACATGGAATAGATAAAGTATGTAAAATGAATCCCTGAAGGCGTTGGCATTTGCCATTCGTTTTGGAAAACATAAGATCAGAACCAAATCTGGACGAATATACATATTTTCTCTGTTCTCTTTGTAGAAAAACCGTCGGTTATCGTTGTCACTATCGCTATGGTATCGTCATCAATTATCCATTCACCTTTACCATCGGTAATTTCTTCGGTAAGTTTCGGATTGATAAAGACACGAACTTGTTCGAATATTGTTTCTCGATACTGCTTCAAATCCTTATATATCGATTGGAGAATAATCAGTTCGTCAAATAACATATCAAGATCAACTTTGATCTTCAATGCATTGACACAAGTCACTATTTTATTGAATGTGATTTGGTCTAGATCAACAATACCTAGATGAGACAAACGTATTGATTAGAACAACAAGTCTTGTTTCCCGTAATACCTAGTACAGAAACACTTTCACATAAACTACGATGTTCATCGTAATATTTATTGGCATAACCAATTATATTTTGTATATAGGCGGTAAATGAATCGAGCAGCTTTTGTTTCGCACGGAGTCCAACTGAATCAAGGAGATCACCGGTATTCTGTCCAAAATATTTTCTTTTCAATCGACTGTGTAACTTATGCATTAGACTATTGATGATTCAGCTTACATCAATAATTGACATAAGCAAACTGAACCATCAAATGTCAATGTGTTCCAGTAGTACCTAAATATGACGTTGTTTGTTATTGATTTAACCTCACGAAGCCACTTACTATATAATCCTGCTGCCCAAAATCGAAATATTCTTTGAGTTTTTCCACTCGTTTAACTGACCGTGAGAAGTGTGAATATAGTTTTGATAAAATGAGTTCAACATCGATGGGCAATAAGTCATGCGAGTTTTCACTGCATTGTTGAGAACATGTGCAAAACAGTTTCCCAGAAAGAACGATGCAATTGCATTCAAAATATTTTCAAATCATAACTTTGATCAAATCTGGCTGTTGCTGCCGAATGAGAGTGAAGACAGAATGATTGGCTCCAAAGTTTACATTTGTGTTGCCTGCACCACAAGATGTTAGAAATGTCATTGTCGAGATCGTTCGCTTCCATAGCTTGTTGAATACCGTGGTCAAGAGAGAAATAATTGTTCACGAAAGGAAACGTTTTACAGTTGCCCTTATTACTTGCATCAAATGAGATTGAAAAATATCGAGTATGTTTTAAATCATTTTATATTTCACTCGTGAAAAACGGTGCTGCAAGCAAGAAATCTTATTTACCAAGAAAGACAGCACAAGATCTTACCAAGTACATTCATAGAGATTTCTTTCGGTTTGGTCTTTCCGCACGCCATATGTTTTACGATGGAATTACTATTCCAAATGAATTTAATTACATCAATTGTACAGGACAAACTTCGGTAGCTATGTCCGTGTTTAACTGCATGAAAAACAAGTGCTGCTTCTATGCTGCTATTGTTCGCTGAAGATCAGAAGACTGAGGAAGATATTCTCGTATTTCACGACCTGCAACAAGAAACAGACTGCTGGCTTTACGAATTTGAGAAAATCTATCTCACTTTATCGATAAAATGAGAGTTCAAGTAAAATTGAAAACAACCGCTAGAACTATGAGCTTTGGACAGTGTAAGCGTCTGCAAAGATGTGATAATGAGTCATAGATAGTGTCTCGAAAAATTGTTGGATTCCAGAAAATTCAATCATAAATACATATTCTATCTTTTTTTATAGATATCTATATTTCAAATGAATCAATCACAAATTAAGACCAGTGTTCTAGTAGAAATTTAAAAATATTCAAAAGGGGGGCATTGTCCCTCCAAAATGGGGACAGTTGACCACCCTGACCACAACAGCAACTTTTCCATCAGAAGTATAGGGTCGCACTTAGATTAATCCATAGATGTCCATTTGTATCAGCAAGCAATATTTTCTCTCTAACGAAGGAACAACCTTTAAAATTCTATGTTAAGAAGTATATTATGAAAAGGCTTTAAAATATTCATACAACGATATTTTCTTCTGGGATGACTTCCACAAAAGAGAAAAAGATGATATGAATCAATTCTTTCGAACTCAACGAGTAAAGAAACTGGTAGAAAATCACGAATCCTTGCCCTTGAAGTGATTGGCACTGTTGAAGTAGAAAGATTTGAATAAATGTCAGAATTCCAATTGTTTAGTAAACGCACCTACTCGCCCTTGTTTCAGCATTGGCTGTAGCTTCACCCAATTTTTCTTTGTCTTTTCAAAGTTTATATCCTTTCAGTTTTCTTCTTAAAACCACACTCATAGATAGCTCGATCATCGTTCCAACCAAATTGTGAGGAAGTCGGCAACTCTCAACGTAAATCTTGTACCTTACTGCTTAGCCGCTTAAATTCTTCTCGTACACCGTGTAAGCACTTCCGAGTGTGACAAATTTCAGCATAAGAAAAAAAAGCGCTGCTGATGTTGATTGTACGAAGTGACGACGTCGAATGACTGAACAAATGAATTGCTTCACTATTTATAGTCTAACATGAGATTGATTCATATCAGTTTATCTTTTGTTTAGTCAAGACTACTTCCTGTCAATGTCATTGATCAATGACAATAACCATATGTAACTCTTCACTCATCAAGTGTTCCCCTTTCGACACCTTATTTGTCATCTATGATGTTCATTTACTGATATCCGGTTCTCAATACTTGTAAAAGATAGTAGTGTACGTCCTTCTTTTCCTTCCTATCTGATGATTTACTCAGATACGATGGGATCAAATATAGGGATAACATGTTAGCCATTTGACAAAAATTTATTACTCATCATAATACATGGCATTGAAAAGTGGAATAACTTCAGAAAATCCATTTCTTGCATCATAGTCCAGTATACGTAACGTAAGTCAAACAAGCGTCATTACTCGGTTTTTTTCTAAACGTACGGTTTTAATCATATCTATTTATGGATTGGTTAAGGACGCTACTACTATAGAGGAAAAATAGAAATTCGTTTAACATGACAAACAATTATTGTTCTCAATTCACTCCTTAGCCCTTCCAAATGATGTTTTAAGCATTTTCAGAAAAAAATGGCTTTTAACCTTTTACCCTTGGCACAGACAAACACACAAACTTTTTTTTCATAGGAATCTACTTTCAGTCGAGAGAGTAATTCGAATAAATACGGCGAGTGCTTGGATGGCGGTGTAAATTGATTTTGCCATTCTCATCCCAAACTTACAAGTATGTAGTTCGACTTGATCATTGTGTATTCTTGTTTACACGTATCATTAACTTATAGATTTCTGAGTGAAACTGGAATATGACGCGATTTATCACCAACTACATGAATACGATTTCGTTGAAAACAAAAATATTGTCTAAAGAATTTGCATAGCTCTTTACGAAAAATTGTACCAGATATGGTAAATAAATAGAAGGTACTTGAATGAGTAAAAAACGTCAATCCACCGAGCGTTTTACTGGATAAATTTTCTTCAGCAAGTCGTAATCTATCTTTAACTAGATTTGCAGTAAACGTGATGTAAAGCTGATTAATTGATTGTGGTAATGTCGCGATAATAATAACAAATACTTGAGCAGTTAACATATGTAACACTTGTCTATCTGTGCGTCGATTGATTGGATTATTTTTAGTTATTCTTGTTATTGTTTGACAATGCTCTCGAATATTACGTAAAGTAAGTAAACCGAAGAAAGTCATAAGAAACGATGGACAAAATGAATACAAAGTCATATACCAAATCACGAGAAATAAACGATGGATTTCATTGTCTGAATTACAACTCGGTGCAAGATTTCCTGATTGATTTGGTGTATATTTGATATTCATATAAACAATCATATGACTATAGCAAATAGGAATGAACAGAATAATAACGAAAGTTGTTCGTTTGGCTGTTTTTAATGAACTTATTTGTCGAATATGAACACTTTTTGAACTGTGAAAATATCGATCAATACAAGCGATCGCAATTAACCAGCAAGATATGGTACGTACTGAATAAAATGCAAAATATTCGATTTTACATATGCCGATATAATAATAGGCTAAGTCTATGTTGAAACTATTTGAAAGGATACGTACTGGTATGATAATTGTAACGAAAAATAAATTAAAATATGTTGACGATAAGAAATAAAATGAACATGGTTCATTTCGTAAATTTGGTCGAGTGAAGACAATTATATTAAGAATAAGACCAACTAAACCAAATACGAATGCAAAACATAACAAAACAAGAACAACTGTTGTTGTTGCTGTGCTTAATTGATTAATTCGAATGTCAACAGATGACATACTTCCAGAAATGAAATTCTATTGAAATGATTCGTGATATTCTAAAAAAAATTTTCAATTCTCACGATAAGCCAACAAAAATGATCATTAGTGCAAGTTTATCCTACAAAAGCTTTCATGAAGGATTAAAATGTCAGTTAAGAATAACGTCATCGATCAAATCAACATAAAGTTTTGTTTTTCTCTCTACTCAAGATAATACGAATGAGAAAACGTCAGGAAAAGTCTTCGAGTAAACATCCTTTCAATCGGTGTCATTTGAAAAGAAAATTGTATGTCTCATAGTTAATCAGCTTTTTAAATAAGTAATTGCACGGAAAATTATTATTCTATGCGTTTGCTCGTTTGGTATGCTTGATAACATCGCAAAGATTCGAGTCTCATTTAAATGATATTTAGTCAGTAGAAAAACTTCTACAATTAAAGTTCATCTTGACTCCAAAGTACTTCCAGTATCAAATTAATTTCTTGTTATTTCAAAATTCTAAGTCCAGTTCAACTTCAGTTCACAGAATGTTTGTCGCTTGGAAAAATCCTGTCTCTTCCAAAATAGCAGATGCGAAAAAGCTGAAAGTACACAACTCGCCAAAGCAATATTATTGTTATTCACTACTACATTCTAGACATTTCCAGTTTCACTAGATCCTACCTAGCATCGATATTTCAGAAGAATTTATTTCGATTTTTGTTTCGGAACACTCGAACATAGAAAATGTATCAAACAATTAACAATCACTATTAGAACACTTGTAGACATGAAGATAAACTTCACTAAACCAGCATAACAAGCTAAATTCATGACGGCATCATGTCGATTGGGATAGATTTCCAGCACATATCTCTCGGCAAGATTTTCAACGTATTCGAAAATCATATATAGAAATGGTCCAACTATGTATCGATGTCCTTTGCCCATCGACAAATTTGACAGAGATAAGGAAAGAAATAGTAAGACGGGAAAAATGAACTCGGCATTATTCGTTTGTCGATAGGCGCATCGACCGTCGTCCCCCAGATTAAAAAGAGTTTGATAGCCTTCATCTGGTGTGTAATAGGTCATCGTATCAAGAATTGGTGGCGTTCCATTGAAACCAATAGATGCTGCATATTCTTTTAACGGTTTCACACACAGATAAAAATTGAATATTGCCAACAACCATATCAGCGAAACAGTGTATCGATTAGCCCAAGGTTTTAAGATACGATAAAGTTTCTGCATTGCAACTGAGTACGTATGATGCGTCTATTTATGAAGAACTGAGAAATATTCACCTTTACACGTGATCATTCATAAAAACATTTTTTTTCTTTGACGAGTATTGAAAAGAAAGAGAAAAATAGTCGGCGTTCTTCATTCAAGTACACAGCCGAAGGAAAAACGGAATGTGGGTGAGGGTGACGACATCAATCTCGAGATGAATAAACATTTCTAATAAGAGTTTCGAAAATTTTCCGTGCTTTCTTAACAATAATCACGCCCTCAACGATAATTGTTCATCGTACATAACATTTGAAGGTCATATACAGAGTGCAAACCATAACCATAATGCCGACATGGAATATTCACCACATCTAGAATCAAGTATGTGCGCTAAGAGAAGAAAAATATATTGTAAAGTTCAAACTTCAAGCATTTATGATTACAGATGACTTCATTACAATTCTTGTGCTAGTTGTTTGAGGTAAAACTTATTTTTAATAAACTAGCTATATAGCGATCAAGAACAAAGAAAAATAATGGAGAGTCTTTTGATATTTTGTTACCATACGACGCATTTGTCCTTTCGACTATTTCCCTGGCCTGGTTTACATTGAAATGTATGGTCAAATTCGGCAAAGTTCGATGTTGAGCCAATGACTCTACACAAGGAAATGAAATGTTTTGCACAGGTCACGCGAAAAGAACAACCTGAATTCAGTTGGTGAATGCGGATCGATCAAAATGTATTTCTTCGCCATTTGATCTGTCAACTTTGAGCACCAAACTGAACCAAAACTCAAGAAAAACATCTGTTCTGCAGAATATTTTGTTAAGCCCGGTAGTTTCTTATCAATCTTTTTATTCATGCCTGACCATTTTTGATAAGCCTAAAACATCTGGGAACGATACTTAAGTTCATTAAGCGCCGAACTTACATAAAAAGCTTCTTTCAATCCGCCATTATCAGCAATATTTTCACCCAATGTTAGTTTTCCGTTCAACTAAATCAATTCTATTTACAATTCTTAATTACACATGGAATGCTTACACCCATACTAATTTGAGCTACTGAATAATTGTCGTACTGATCGATCATGCATTTCGTCAAGTTGATGAATCTGTTAATCGTGTTATTCGTCCACCAAGGAAGTCTATTGCCGTTTTTATCAAACTGTCGACCAACGTTATCAAAGCCATGTGTTAATTCATGACCTACAACTGTACCAATACCTACAATTCGAATAGACATGAACTTCTCTGGAATGGAATGTCAACTGACCACCATAATTCAAATATCTGAACAAATAAACATTCAATCTTACGTAAAACTGACAACTTCATTTTACTTCGGTGCATCTTTATGGAAAAAAGGTGTTTGAAGAATTGCGGCAGTAAAAGCTAGAATGGAATAGCTAATTCATATCATTGAATGAATTCGTTGTTCGATTTACTAATATCATTAAATGTAAAACGATAATAAGCATTTACATCGCTCGGTAGAATGTATTCCCAGACTTTTCGATCGATAGATTCACGAAGTTTGTGAAGACTATGCTTAACATTTAATTGTAGCATTAATAACACATTCTGGATATATGAGGAATTAAATTTGTACTAAATCCAAAAGATATAATTCGCACACAAATATATATTCTCTATACTTTGCTGTATTTTTCTTCCAACTCTGCTATATTGTCGTCATTCAATCCATCAGGATATCCGATTCTTTCAGTTATCAATCGAGCCTATGTAATTATCCACACGTTTCAATGGAAAACTGTTCACTGCTCAACATACTTTTTCTATCGCAACGCTCTTCGAGTCAGCTTCCATCCATATGGCTTGGCTAATCATCTCAGTGAAAGTCAATCGAATATTTTCGATCATATCAATTGCCTAAATCATATAAGGATTTACAAAAGAAAAGATTATTATATAATATTAAGAAATTCACTTCTTGCCGAGCCGTTTCATCGAATCTTTTCTTAATGTAAAGTCTGGACACTATCATACCCATATTTTTATTGATATAACTGGCACATATATGTGAACGAGGATTTTCTACAGTCGAACCTTTGGTAACGCGTCGAAATTCTTGTTTCAGAGAACGAAACCGTTTTGGCATGTGGTCAATGTGACTCATGATAAAACGCCAAATGAAATAATTTTGAATCGTGTGAGGAGAGTTTTGTTCGAGTATTTTCGCAACATTCTGCAAAACTTTCAATTCACTAATGTTGATTATATCTGTATCGACAAGAGTCACATTTCCAAACAGATAAACACGTCGGAGATATTCAGAAAAATTGAAATCTCCCGATGTGTTCATTAACATCGATAGATTACCGAAAGTTGTACAATTGAATAGTAAACCAGACCGTTGAGCTTTGCTCCAGAAAGACTAAAATGGATTTATGTAATCACGTATTGTTCACAGACAAGTCCATACTTGAGCAAGAGATTTTTCAAAGTTAAATATCTCATCAATATCAGTATTATTTATCGATGTATGATTATCGAACGCCAGAATAACATTTCTCATGAACTGTCGATAACTTTTTGTAATTGATGTGTCATTCGTATAATAACTTGGATCTCCCAGACCCAAATTACCTTGACCTATCTAGAATATACGCATGAATACAATTCAAACGACTTGTTGCCGTTATCTTTACTAACATAAATAGAAGGGATTGACGAATTCTTCTGATCGATGTATGTTAATATATAGAATAATGTAAATTCATTGTATTGACTCAGAGCAACGGATACATTCATCAAACTATATGTTGATTCATTCCATTTTAATTGTTGTAGAATTGGCCATCCACCAAGTTCATTTTGTATTAATGAAAGTATTCCACTAATATCATCTCTTTCAATATTGCTTTCGTTAACACATGAAGAATATAAATTGCGTACATTCTGGACCGAATTCAGTTCAGTTGTTTCATTAATAGACGGTATTGAAAGAAGATCTAATTGTAAGTCATATGAAATTATAATAATATTGAATATGAAGCTTGTTTCTTCTCACCGATAATATCATAAATGACTTGAGTTTGCAGTGTGCTGAATATACTTAGGAGACCATCTAAACAAAGACAAATAATAAATTAGTTGTGCTATGATGATATTTACCATCTTCCGGTATGCGAGCGTTTTTAATCCATTTGCCGCAAGCAAATTTATAGAAATTTTCACATGGATCAATAGTTTCATCGATACTTTCAAGTAAATAGTTCGCTAAAACAAGAGGAAATGAACTTGATTCAGTAATTGTATAAAAGTACACTAACCTGTTTTGATACAGTACGGAGTTGTGCAGATATCAGCTGAATCGTTTACTAGTTGATTGACACGTCTTATATTTCGTTGGAGACCATATAGAACAGCTAATATAGTTGTGGCGACAATGAAAAGCACTGTTGCAATACCGAGCGATATCACAAACCGTTTTTTCCATTTGAGCAATTGTCTAAATATTCTGTTCGAAAAGTTTCTTGCTTTATACTTGAAAGTATCTCTCACTGTTTAGAATCGTTATGTTCCATAGAAGTATTGATTAAATGAATAATCTTTTCTTCATACAACTAGATATAAAATGAAATTTATAGTTGTCCTTTTTCGTACATCCTGACTTTTAATGTTGCTTATCGTAAATATCATCTGCTTGATTAGAAAAACGATATTTTGCATGAAAAAAAAACACCTATTTACTTATGAATGTGAGCGCGTTGGCCGATTTGACTTGGAATAAAAAGTAAGCGAAACCAAACGATAGGAAATCGACTTTTGACGAAGAGAATCATCAAAGGAAAGACCGTCTAGTTTGTGTTTGGAACGTTCCATTGCCATTACCAAACACCAAAGTGACGTTTGTTTTGCCCAGTTCGTTGCTATAATATCCCAAAATCAGATCAGCTCGATTATCACTGTTCAAATCGGCAACGTGAATTCACAACTTGTCTCGCTGAAAACATGAACACTTGGTATTTCCCAGTAAGACATGCACCATTTCAGTTCTATCACAATGATAGATCAAATCAATGTGATTGTCAGCAGTCACATCCGTAACGCCAACTGCACATGAACTTATGAATGAACATTATGAATTAATCAAAACTTGTTCATATTTAAGCAGACACAATGGCTCTAAACGAGCATACAAATTAAACGTCATCAAAGTTCAAAGCTACACTTTGAATTGTTTTCATACGAGATTCTTTTTACTACGTAGTCACTCGGAAATTGACGTGATGCATTTGACGTTGTAGATATGATCGCAGTAATTGTTGTTGTAGTGAAATTATCACTGATCGGTAGATCGGTTGTTGCCGAGTAGTCTACGAAACAAGGACAATCGAGTCAGATTCGACTGAATCAAGTTCCATTTTAGTTGTCGCTATTACCAAAATCCATGGACTTTTTTCAAAGTAAACGTGAAGATTGTTTTATACCTTTTTGACATTGGTAGAAGAGGTAGGATCTTTCCCACTTACTTTTGTATGGGTAACACATCGAGAAACAACTAACAAGAGTCGAAGGAAGAAATGACTGGCTTGGGGTACAACCCACTTTCATACCATTGACAAGTGCTCTTGAAAAATTTCTTGCAATGAAAACGGCTTGAATTGTACAAGTTGGTGATGTACCACAGGAGCATTCGTCATCGTAGTTTATTGATCTTGTCATCGCATGAACTCCGATATTACTGATCATTGTAGGCATGTATTTGAAATTTGTTGCATAGGTTGAGATAAAAACGTTCTCATGGAATATATTCTGCGAGAACTGTTTTTGGATAGAAGATCAACAGTGACTAGCAATGATGTTAAAAATTTATGGGTCGTATTATTGACTGATTCCATGGAAAGTCGACACAGTTCCTGAAAATACTGCAAATGAGCGGAAAGAAATCGTCGATAATCTGTCTGTATGTATTTAGTTAAGTTAGGAGTGGGTCCATTTACTAAATTAAGCCGCCATTCTTCTGATACAAGTGGACTCTTGCAAACCTACGAACAAATCTATTCACCAGCGGTATCACCCTCGGTTTTATCCTACTCGATGAAATATTGATTCGATCTGGACAAATTGGTCATATTTCGATGCTACGACTGAACATGTACATTTTAAGTCTTCACCATAGCGTTCTTTCAAATCAATGTAAAAAGCGAACTTTGGTTGATCAAAGTTTATTGTTGTAGGTTGTGGATCTCCATAGAATAATAAAATACTGAGACTTCCAGTAAATATTGGGTTGGCCAGAAAGTTTTTGCGTTTTTTTTGAAAATTTTCTTTTTATTTCTTAACTTCAAAAAATACAATTAGCTTTCAACAATGTAACCTCCATCACTGTCTATGACTTGTTGCCAACGTGTTGGTAAAGAAAAGATTCCATGTTCGTAGAAGTCTTGAGACTTTTGAGCGAAGAAGTTGGCCAGTTCCGTTCTGAGGTCGTTCTCGTCGTCGAATTTTTTCTCGCTCAAATAATTAGAAAGAGAACGAAACAAATGGTAGTCTGTTGGAGCCAAGTCAGGAGAGTAAGGTGGATGTGGAAGTGTAATCCATCCGAGCTTCAATAAT